>OY757932.1:837055-879555 GCA_963585895.1 Sepioteuthis lessoniana | reverse complement strand
AGAATGCTGCGTACAATCCTGAACAAATCCTGGCAGCAACACCCCACAAGACACCAACTGTACGGCCACCTGCCCCCTATCACGAAAACTATTCAAGTTAGACGAACCAGACATGCAGGACACTGCTGGAGAAGCAGAGATGAACTCATAAGAGATGTACTCTTATGGATCCCCACACATGGCCGCGCAAAAGCATGATGACCAGCACGAACGTACATTCAGCAGCTATGTGAGGATACGGGATGTTGTCCTGAAGACCTACCTAGGGCGATGAACGATAGGGAGGAGTGGCAAGAGAGGGTCAGGGATATCCGTGCTACCAGCACGATATGATGATGATGATGGGACTGTAGAATATGACAACTGCATCTCTGAAGAGGGGGCAAGCCTTGATAGTTATTTAATGCCAAATCTTGTTTATATATATATATATATATATACACACACACCATATGATTTTTAATTGAATATTTTGTAGGTAACTTTTTATTTTCAAATGAGTTATAGCTCATTTGTTTGCACACAGTTAAATGGTTTCAAGTATTTCTATTTAACACTGATGATTCTATTTAAGTAATCATTCCTAGAAAAAGCTAGAAGAGTATTATTTGCCCCCATAGTTTGAGACCCTAATTGGTGCTACTTCTCTGTGGGTCAAAGTGGACCTGAATGATTATAAAGGCATACTCCAAATTTCTCTAACTCTAAAGACCTGGAGTTTTTCATTAGCAAATGCAGTTGATGTCATAAACAGGACACAGATGCTATTCTAAAACATAAAAACAAAATGTAAAAATTTCCAGTTATTCTATCCTTTTAATCTTTTTAACTTTTTCTCCAAGGGTGTCTTCCATTATTTTTTTCATTTAAAAAAAACACTAAAAGGTTTTATTAGAAAATAAGGGCACAATTTTTAAAGGCAGTTATATATTTGAAAGTTATCTATTTGTATATATCATCATTATGTAGTGCTGATAGCATGAATTCCCTTCTTCTTCTTCTCCTCATCTTTCCCTATCATCCATTGCTTTTGACAGGTCCTCTTGTCTGTATCCAGTGTCTGCAAAGAACTGATGAATATAAATCTTTGTGGTTGGCCAACATTGGTGTATCTATATGAGGCACTGATTGAGAAGCAAGAACAAACTCATGAATGAAGTTCTCCGTGGCTTACAATTCATGAAAAAAACCAGTGTTGGCTGACCAGTTAAGACTTGTGTGTATATATATATATATATATATATATATATATATATATATATATATACACACACACACACACACACACACTATGTAGCATACATTTATCAGCCACACAACTTAGTCTCACTACAGAATAAGAAATTCTGTTAGGGAAACATGGGGCATTTTAGATTGATTGATTGATTTTAATGGCATGTCAACCCATTGGTATTATTTTATGCCTGGAGGTTTGGGAATTGTATTCATTTTACATTTGAATTTACATTTTTTGGGTAGTTGTTTCTTAAGAGGTTTTTGTACAGTTATATAAAATTTTTCTAATACAAATAATTTGCAAACACTCGCATGGTTTCAAGTATTCCTATCTAATACTAATAATTTGTTTGCACACATTTATATGGTTTCAAGCAACTATTATTAATAAAAATAATAATTCTAACTAAACAATTATAGGTTCAAGTAAGTCTTTTTAATACAAATAATTTATAAAGTATTCGTATCTAATACTAACAATTTTTAAACAGGTCTATTTGACCCATAGATGGGACCCTAATAGGTGTTACTACTCCTGGTCAGTTGACCTGGGAGTAATGGTAAGTAAGAGCTACGCCACATTCTCCTAAGCTGGAACATTGCTAACAGATGCAGTTAAGTGTCATATCCAGGACACCCTTTTTAAAGGGGGCCAAATCAGGCTGGGCTGTAGAATACACAGACTGCATCTCTGTAGAAGGGTAATACCCCCCTCTCCAGTGTGTGTCCTGTATATGACACTAAAAAATCTGATGGTACTCCTTCCTTCCTATTGCTCCCAGGTCTACTCTGGCCTGAAGTAGTAACACCTGATAGGGTCCTATCTATGGGTCAAATAGAACTGTTTGACATTTAAACTGATTTTTTAAAAAGTGATTTACGCTAAATATAATTTATTTGAAATAGAACTGTTTGATTAATTGTATAAAGATATGACTGATGTCAAATTGAATTGTGAGTGATATATAACAATACTTGTAACCATTTAACTGTGTGCAAACAAATGAGTAATGTTGAATAGAATAATTAATGTTAAATGGTAAAACTTATGACTTGATTATCTGCAAACAAATAATTAATATTGAATAGAATTTGGAATCAAAAGCAATACTAGTGTGTGAAGAAATTAGTTCCAACTCATCTAGAAATGAAATCACCTCCAAATTATTTGCTTACAAATCATGTTATCAATAAATTCATTATATATGTATAAAGATGATTGGGCACTGAGTAACCAACAATGGTTGATATGCCGTAAAACCCAACCAAACTTTTTAAAGGGTTCTTCCCCTTCTGCATGAAAACAGTCAGCATATGCTCAGCCTACCAACAGAAATTTCTCATTTTAAAAATTCAAATATATCCATGATTTTTTTCCTAAGAATTAATAACTTGGTAGACTACACTACTTGATCTCTTTCATTCACTTATTGTTTTTTCTTACTCAATAACTTTTTATATTTGAGTTTTCTTTGTTCTCTGCATCATTTCATGCTTACTCTCCTTTCAATTCGACTTATTAGAACCCTTCACTCTTTCCTGAATAAAAACATCAATATCATCGTGGACCACTGTTAACAATGAAATGCTTATTTGAATCTTGCACCCCTTCCTGAATAAACGCCCTAATATCTTCATAAACTGCAGTTCATTATAAAATGCTAATTCAAATCCTTCACTTTTTCTTGATAGATGCACCAATATCATCATGGATTTCTGTCATACTCATGAATCCATTCGGTTTTTATTATATCTACTTAATTATAAAATAGAAAGTTGCCTGAACTGAGTGGTTATCTTATTCATGTTTTGTCTCTTACTGAATAATCATAAAAAAGGTATTTTCTAGTTTTATCAATATTGTAAAATCTGTGATATCTTAGTATTAATAACTATCTTTTTTTTTTCCCTGGGTTTTAGGAAGTGAGTTTTAATTCTTGGAAATTAGTGTTGCCATTTAGTGCTCTTGAAGGGAAGGTCATTGAACAGCTTTGTTCACTCTGTGAAAAATGATACATAAGTGTATTTGAACGAGGTTTTTGTTATTGAAAAAAAAAAATGTATTGAATATACTGAATTTTAGAGACTAATAGTAATCCAATTTTCGTTATATAAATTTTTATGGTAGAAACACAACCTTTTAAAGATTATGAATGAACTTAACCAAAATTGTTTTTTGTTTTGTTTTGTTTTGTTTGTTGCTTTTATTTATTTATGTTCATGTGTTGTCATTTTTTTTTTTTATGGTTATGTTCCTCCTATCTTCTAAATTGTTTTTATTCTTTTTCATTGAAGCTATTTTATGACTGAATAGAAATGTTTCATACCCTCCACTCTCCTCTATAAGTTTTATGAAACAGTTTTTTTGGTTTTTTTCCCCTTCAAATCAATTTATTTACTTTTTTAAACAGTCACATGCTTTGCTGAATCCATCGAATTTTCTTTCTATTTTGTAGATCATTTATCTGCTTTTATGTTAGAGTTTCTGGCAGGTTTTTCTTTTTCTTCTTAACCTTCAATTCAGTTAAGTGTAATTGTATCTCATTTAAAAAAAAAAAAAATCAACTTTAAATTCCTGAAAACATTAAGTAAAACAAAGAAATGTTTATTTATATCGTTATCTAATGAACTCACTTTAGCATGTAATTCTAATTAACCTCTTCAACTAGCTGTACACAAGTCAAAAAAATATCTCGACTGAAGCTGTGTTTACCATGAGGAAAATGAACAAAGAATGAAATATTAATTTTCTTTAAGGTACATTATGTTTGAAAAGTATGGAGACTGAAGCTGTATCTACTTAGAGGGAAATGAACACTGAATGAAATGTTCTGCATTCTAATTCCTGCGAGTTTTTCATTGGTTTAAGGACCTTTGAAATATCTTTTATCATATGAAGCTATGCTGTTGTAGTTTTTAAATATCCTCTGTCTTAAATCTTACCCTTGATTAATTTTCAGTTTAATGATTGACTTATTTTAATGGCATGTCAACCTGTCTTGGGTTGTTTTATGTCGAGGTTAGGAAATCATGTTTATATTTACATTTTTGGGTACTTGAGTCTTTTTTTTTTTTTTGCATATGGTCCAACATATTGATAAATTTCATTGTATTTTGAAGGTCTTCAGTTGTTGTTTTTTCTCTTGTTATGAGAAGAGGTAGTATTTTCTGTCTCTTCTGTTTGATATTTATTAGTTTTTTATTTTTTAAGTGCTTCTAATTTAAGAATAATGATGCCTTGTTTCAAGTAAAGCACAATAAAAGCTGACAATTTCTAGATAGTTTTTTTTATATTTGATAAACGTTTTATTATATCATCTTGTATTTCAAGAAATATGGCTTAAAAGAAAAGATCCTAGTTTTATAAGAAATTTTTTAATTATATTTTTCTTATTTTTTGTGAAGCAAGAAAAATGAAGTTTAGATATTTCCATATATTTAAATGTCAATTCATGCTGTATTGATTTCAGTGGGATTTCTGGTCTTATTTATTTATTTTTTTGATATTAATTATCTTCTCATACAATATTCTTTTATGTAATTGTTTTTTGTTTTTTTTTCATTAGAATTTTCATGACCATTATCATGGGTCCTTGTCCAGATTAACCCACGAATGAAAATTTCTGTTATGTAGAAAAAAATTATATAGAAATGCTATGTTATATATTGAAATATATAATTCTACTACTAATAATTAAATAAATTATTTGTCAAAATATGTAACAGAACTAACATATATATATATATACACACACACACATATATATATATATATATATATATATATATATATATACACACAAGGTGCATACAATAAGTTTCCAGACTTTTTTTTGCATGGGCACTTTTATTGATAGTACACACATGAAACTCTTGTCCCCTTTGAAGTAATCTCCTCTGGCTGCAATCCACTTGCTGTACTGTTCCAACAACTTCTGGAAGGCCCCATGGAAGTCCTCTTGTGTGAGTGTGTCAATGACCTTCGTCACAGCCTCTTTTATCTCCTCAATTGTTTCATAACGACAGCCTCTGAGCTTAGGGAATAACCAAAAGTCACAGGGAGCAAGGTCTGGACTACAGGGAGGCTGAGGAACTATCTTGATGCCCATCTTGCTCAAATAGTCTCTGACAAGGATGGAGTTGTGGACTGGTGCATTGTCCTGGTGGAAATGCCACTGACCTGATTTGAAGAGTGCTGGCCTCTTCCGACGGAATCTCTTCCTGAACTCCCTTAAAACCTCAACATAGTAACCCTAACCCTTTGGCCAATCAACTCTGGTGTATTGACTTCCTTACTCCTCCGACACCTCTCATCATCCCTCACAGACTCCCTGGCTTCCTTGAATCTCTTATGCCACTCAGAAACTGATGCTCGATTCATGCAAGATGCTCCAAAAGCAGTCTGAAGCATTCCATATGTTTCTGTGGTATTTTTTCCAAGTTTAAAACAGAATTTTATTGCATATCGTTCTTTCTCACGTCCAAATAGCATTTTTGAAATTCACCAGCTGTGATAATCAGGCTTTAGTCGGGTGTATTCCAACTGCTGCTGTAGCTGTTCATTTAAAGCTGAAATCATGAAAATTGGTCAGTCATCTCATAAGCTGTATAGCAATAACATACTGAATTTTCAAGAGACTATGAAAATTTTAAATGCTTGTACAAAAAAAGTCTGGAAACTTATCGTATGCACAATTTTTGTTGTAGGTTCAAAGCGAGAAAGAAATATTTTGCAATGAGTATGTCCATGAAGAGATTTTTTTTTCTTTGGGTTATTTATCTATTTTGTTCTTACATATGTCTATGTTTCCAGCTTATTGCTTTTGTCTGAGGACATATATAGCACAGGGCCTTGTTAATGGGGTACTCAATGTGACTTGAACTCACTCGTATTCGCAGTTTGAATGGTTTTCAGTTGGTTATGACTTTATATGGAAGTCTCTAAGAAAAAGAGAAGAGTGACCTTCAAGTTCAAGTCTCATTGAGTAACCCTTTAACAAGGCCTTGTGCCATATTTGTTCTTTGACGAAAGCAATGAGCTGGAAACCTACTCGTATATAAGAACAAAATAAATAAATGAATCCTAAAAAATACAAATCTCTTTGTAGACATACTCATTATATATATATATATATATATATATATATATATATATATATAAAAACTAATAATAATATTTATAGAAATATATACTACTAATAATAATCCCTTTTCAATAGCTACTACACTAGGGTGTAAGGGAGAGTGGAACTTCTTTCCTTGGATTGCTCCACTTACCATTGATCCATACCTTATACTGCTGAGTGTTAAGCAAGGAGTCATCAAGTATTTTTTTTTTTTTTTTTTTTTTAGTCTTTGGTATGACTTGACCTGAGATTGAACTCCAGTCTCCCAGGCCATTGACAAACACTCTCACCATTATGCCAATAAGCTGGTATTGAAAAGGAAGCTTTGGGTCACCCTCCTTACTTACTACTAAGAATACATTATGTATATAAAAATATATAATAATACTACTACTAATAATGATATACTTATATATTGATATATATGGAACCTAAGAAATTAAGTTTCCTTATAAAGGCAGTTTGACATCTTACCAACCCCAGTTGACCTTCAAGCTTGAGAGTTAACTATATTCAACTGATGCAGGGCATGTGGGGAAACTGGCTGCTTCAAACATATTCTCACTGGATGCAAGTATGCTCTAAGAAGCTACACGTGAAGACATTATGAAGTCCTTGAGATTTTTGCCGAAGCTGCGAAGATATGTTGTGAGCCTGCCAATAAAGCTCTAAAGAATATTACCAATAGAGTGATTCATTTTGTTAAAGAAAGATATATTTCAAAACGTTTGCATAAAAAAAATTCATTGATCATTATTGCTTGATGGTTGCACAGACTGGCACTTCACAACTGATTTAGAACATCATATCTTATTTCCAACGGAAATAGCATTAACAACCCAGCGTCCAGATATTTACCTTTTGGTCCATGAAATTAAAAAAAGTTTTCGTTATTGAGTTAATTGTCCCTTTTGAAGAAAATTTTGACTGGGCACATCAGCGTAAGTTGGAAAAATATGAGGATCTGTGAGAACAATGTGTCAGAAATGGCTAGATAACCAATGTATTTCCTATCGATGTCGGATACCAAGGTTTCATTACCAACTCAACCTCCGCTTTCTTGACTAATCTCAGACTTCCTCCATCAGACAAGAGGAAATACATAAAAAGGTCCAAGATAAGGCTCTAACTGCATCAGCATGGATATGGCAATCCCCTAATGATGATAATCCAACAAAGTGTAGTGGTATCATGAGCTACTGCTGGTGCGCTCTGGGTTAGTGGTAATGATGCTTTGGCCCCGAAATCATGCCTGAACTCGGTCATCTGATAAAAGCTTTGTTGGAAGCTGCTGTACAAACATCTGTTATTGTATGATATCTAATATTAATAATATAATACTTATATATAGAAATATAATACTAATAATAGTTATAGAAATATGAAATACTACTGTCAATGAGACTTATACCTGCATTCAGTTGGAGTTGGGCTTCCTGATGATCTGATAAGGTGGATCTTTAGTAGATTTCTGACTCGCGATTTAAGTTAATTTTATAATTGGCTCCACTTGTGTTGAGCACTTTTGTAATTGTAGCATTGCCGGATTTGCGGAAAGTTTTTAGTTTTCTTTTGACCAACTGACTGCGTATCCCTTGATTTTTTTTTTTTTTTTTTTTTTTTTTTTTTTTTTTTTAAGGGGTCGGACGAGGTTGGCCTTTTCTTTCTTTTTTACCTATAATTTTTTTTTTCCCCCCCGGGCGGTGATTCGAGATACTTTTATCTCTTGTTCCTGGCAGATTTTTTTTTGTTTTTTTTTCTGGTACTGTGAATGCTGGTAGATATTAGATTAGTAAAATATTTATATATATATATATATATACGCATACACACACACAGACTTTAGATATGTTGATACAAGCCCACCTGAAGATTAATCGTGTGAAACTCAGTCATAAGTGTGTGTATATATATATATATATATATATATATATATATATATATATATAGCCCCCCTCTACATGATCAGAGTATGACATAGGTCATTTTTTAAGCAGAGTTTAAGAGGTTTGAATTCAGTTTTCCTTCTTCTACACTGTTTGTCATACTAAAGTTAAAGAGCCTTGTCTGCTTTACTATTTACCCATAGCCAGAGAGAGAATGATTAGATTCATACTTTTTGTAAGTTGATTAGCACTATGAAAAATGCTAATAGATTTAGCTGTGATTTGAACTGGTGTTGCTGTGTCCCTTTCTTATAGTAACCATTACACCATGAGCGCCTCTTACATACATACATACACACACACACTCATACACACACACACACACACACACATATATATATATATATATATATATATATATATATATATATATATATATAATGATAGAAATATGTGGAAAGTTGGATAAATCAAACACTTAACTCAAATTTGATGTGTGATATTTCCTTTGACTTTATTTCATCTCACACTTCTTCAGACAGAGATTGTTTTCTGAGTTTTTCTATTCAAAAGCATGTGAGGAGAAATAAGATGGAGGGGTATAGTTGTAACAGGAAAGCTGGGAGGGATTTAAAGTCAAATGTATCAGGTTTCATTAAAGATCTTTATTTTGAAAGAGGAGATAGATGGTTTTTTTTTATCTGTTTTCTATTTTGATTTTGTTTTCATTTAGTATGATGTTCAACAGGTACAGTGAGGTTTGGTAAAAACTTGAACATTGTTTCATATGGTTTGTTTTGGAAATGACCACAGGTTCTCGTAGCCTTTGAGGTTTTTTGCAGTGTATGGGTGATTTGGGTGGCTTGGAAAAAATCGAATGTGTGTTTGTGCTCTAACATGTGGGAGAAAAGGGCATTTCGATCGTCATTTGTTTTGATTGATCGTTTGTGTTTATAAATTCTTTTTTCTAGATTGTGTTGGGTTTTGTTGATGTAATTTTCATTGCAATCTTTGCATGGGATTGAGTACATGCCTGTGTGAGAGGAGGTTTCATTGTTGGGCTGTTTTGTGTTGTTTGTGAGGTTTTTAATTGCTTGTGATGTGGTTTGTATGATTGGTATTCCTCATTTGCTTAGTTTGTTGTAGAGTGCTATGTTATGTGTGTTAGTGGGTAGAAATCAGTCTATTCATGATGGGGATATTTGTGTTGGTTTTCTTTGGTTTATTTGACGAGTCTATCTTAAAAGCTTTTTTTCTAGCATTTAATATGAAAAATTTTGGGTATTTTAGGCTTTTGAGTGAATCTTCGTTATATTCAAATTCTTCATTAAGGTATTGTGGGCTACGTATTCTGAGTGCTCTGTTTTGATTTTGTTGTTGTGATGGGAGTAGAAATGTATGTAAGCATTTCTGTTTGCAGGTTTGTTGTAGACTTTAAATGTTAAACTGTTTTGAGATTTTTTTAGTTTTTCTGCGATCTCTTCAATTTTGATGTTTTAGGGTAGGAAAATAAGTATATCGTCGATATATCTGAAATATGTGGTATTGCTTGGTGGTCTGTATTTAAAAGGGCCGGATTCTAAAAATTCTAGAAATAGACTGGCTAATATTCCACTGAGTGGATTTCCTATGAAGAGGCCATATTTTTGTTGGTAGAATTTGTTGTTAAATTTGAAGTAGGTCATGTTTGTTTTGTGTTTGCAGATGTTAACTAGGGTGTTTATGGGTAGTGGTGAGTTGAATTTGATTTTTCTTAAGTGAATAGCAAGAAAGTTGAAGCATTTTTTCATGAGTATGTTTGTGTAGAGAGAAGTTATGTCTAAACTGTTCAGAGTTTTGTTTTGTATGTTTATGTCCTTGATTTTATTAAGTAAATCTTTGGAGTTTTTGGCGTGTGAGGGGCTAATTGTGCCAAATAAGGTGGTTAATGGTTAATATTTTAGCTATGGTGTGAGCTATTTTGTTGGTAGCCCTACTAATGCTGGAGATAATAGGTCATGGGGGTGTCTGGTTTGTGAATTTTGGGTAGGCCATATAATGTTGGGATTGTAGGGTGGTGTTCGATGAGGGATGTCCAGGTTTATGGTTCTTTGAGTTTTTTGAAAAGTTTGTTGGAGGAGGTAATATTTTTGTTGATGGGGTTAGGTTAGATACTCTCATAGGTGTTCATATCTTCAAGAAGGAATTAATTTTGTTGATGTACCTTTGTTTGTGCATGATTACAGCACCACCACTTTTGTCAGTGGGGGAGGAGATGATGTTCAGGTTTTGGGTTAGGTTGGACAATGCCTGTGTATACCTTCTGGGGAGTGGTAATTTATTTGGTTGGTGAGGATGTCAATATTTTTTCCATGAAACAAGATATGCTGAAACCCCTTTCACCCAAACCCATCCCTACTTTTTTCTTATCAGCTCCCTAAAATCTATCTCCACTTTCAAAACAAAAGATCTTTAATGAAACCTGATACATTTGACTTTAAATCCCTCCCAGCTTTCCTGTTACAACTATACCCCCTCCACCATCTTATTTCTCCTCATATGCTTTTGAATAGAAAAACTCAGAAAACAATCTCTGTCTGAAGAAGTGATGAAATAAAGCTGAAGGAAATATCACACATCTAAGTTAGATTTTTATTATGAATTGTGGATTTTTTACAATTTAATATTATTTCTAATTGTTCATTGGTTGTATCAATTTTACATGTATTATAATTGAATTTTTTATTTTTATATCAAAATTTTTGGCTTTGCATATATATATATATGTGTGTATGTGTATGTATAATAATTTCAAATGAGTCGCAAACCACTATTTAACTTTTCTAGGTTTACGTTTTGTTTTTTTAAAGAAATATGCAAACATTGTATCAAATAATAATAGATATATTTCCAATATAAAAAAATTCTTTTAAAAATGTAAAAAATATATATAAGAAAATTATTTTAATTTAAAAAAATTAGAAAAAAATTTTTTAAATACCATTCTTGCTAGTAGCACATCTAGATAATTTTTTCATTCAACATCTGAAGAGGGTCATCATAGACCTGAAATAAATTTATGACACCAAAGAATTGAATTTTTTCTTTTTATTTTTATGTAAAAATTATATATAATTAGTAGATGTGAAGTTCTAGTGGATTGGACCTGTCAACTAGCTATTTGTTGATAATCTCTCTCTGGGTCTGTTAGGTGATGTTTTAACTCTGTTGTGAGAACCATCTTCATCACTATATCTGCCTCTTTGTCTTTTTATGAAATCTAGTTTTAGTTATTCAAATCATAAAACTAGGTTTTGTAAATTAAACAAAATTTAATTATTTTCCTTTTTATTTCTTAATATTGATAAAACATAAGTCTCTATAAAAGTAAAATATAAACTTTATCTATAGATTTTTAAAAAAGTTAGTGTACCACGAATAACTTTTTCTGGGGTTAGGTTTTTAATTCTTTTAATTTTCTGTAGTATGTAAATTAGAGGTAACTTTTTTTTTTTCCATATCTTCAACTCTTATTAATTTTTTCTTGTTTGATAAATTGATAAATATAATAAATTATTTAAAAAAAAAAAAAAAAAAATTTTTTTTTTTCAAATTCCATTCTCACTGGAAACAAATAAAATTTTGAATGTCTCATCTGAAGAAGGTTTTTATAAGAAAAACTTAGGAACTTATAAGTGCCTGAAATAAATTCATGATGATACCAAGAAAGTGATTTTTTTTTCTTTTTGTCATTATATAATATGTATGTGTCATTGGCCATAATTTTTCCTCTTTGGGAAGAAAAGGTTAAACAATTATAGTTGAGGGCCAAATTGTTGCTAGTGGATGTAATTTGGGGATTTAATCATTCCCCCCCCCAAAAAAAAAACCAACCCCTGAATAAATAAGGTAGCTGACAAACTTATTATCTTGATTGTGAATGTAAGTTTTACATTTCTATTTAAAGAAAAGAAAAAGACAATTTATACATCAAACCAAATTGATGTGAATTTTCATGTGTCGACTATTCTGAGAAGCATTTTATTATTCATCAAGTGAGATGAGTTGCATATTATTACTTTGTTGAACACATTATTTGTACAACTTCCTGCCAATGTAGAGAGGAGGAGGAGGTCCTTGTAGTATTGTGGTTAATGAGCTAGACTGACATTTTAGAATGTGAGTTTGAACTTGCATTCACTTTTTGACTAATACCTTTGGGAAAGGTATGAATCCCCGATTTTTCCCCCACCAGTCATTGATTAAATTGTACCACTACTGTTCTGCTACAAGGATGGTTTTGGCTAGAAAGTTTAGATGCCTTATAAACGAAACAAAAATACAAACATACATTACTCTGTAGATTTGAAAAATCTGAACGTTAAAAAAGAATTTTTTTTTTTTTAATTGGACCCCTTAAAAAGCAGAATTTAAAAACTGAATCAATTAAAAGCTAGATGAATAAAACGGATAAAGAAAAATTTTCTGCTATTTTATTTCATTTCATTTTTTAAAGACTCTGAGCCATCATGCTCAAAGTCATAGCTTACTGACTGTAACTAATGACATTGTTCTAGAATGAAACAAAATTAGCCCCAAACAGAGATCCTCTAAAGCAAGAAATCTAACAGAACTCTCAACTAAAGAGCAGTAAAAATGTAGACGTTAAAAAAAAAAAAAAACAGGTCTAAAATCATAAAGATATATTCAAAATACAAAAATTGAAATCTTTATTTGGCATAAAATATCCTTAGAAAGATTGACATGCAGTTAAACCAAGCAACCTACTATGATAAAAGTTTTCTTCATCTATAACGGAAGTGAGGGAGTGGTTATTGTTGTATAAAATGGGCATGGTGACCCAAGTTCAAATCCTGAATGAAGCTTTTTACATTTCAGATAGCCCTAATATCCTCAGGAAAGCTATGAATCTGACTATTCTCCCTCTAGCTATAGGTAAATAATAGTGCAGAAACCTTTTAACTGTGTGCAAACAAATAAGCCCTGGCTCACTTAAAAATGTTGCCTATAAATGATTCACTTTCAAATCTTATATACACATGTTGCATATTGACCTTTTATAGAGCTGTCAATTAGGGATTTCTAGGATAGGATGTTCCAGCTGTGTCAACAAGAGGACAGCTCACATTGGTTGACAGCCAGAAGCAGGTCATGTGAGTTGACAACCAGGACATGTTGGCATTATGAAATTATATATACAGAAGTACCCACTGTCATATGATGAGTCATGGTCAGTCAGTCGGTTGAGCAGTCAAGAGATTCAGAGAGTGGCCAGTGAGTGCCTAGAGGTGGTGGGAGCCAAGTAGCCCCTGGTGGAACCCAGTTAAGAATCTCCTGTCAAGGAAGTGAGGATGTAAGGCTCTGAATATGGAATCACAATGTTCGTTAAGAAAAGATCAATATAGCAGTCCTCTGCCAGTCTGTGTCCACATCCTTTGTCTATCTCTTTCTCACTCTTTCGCAAAATAAAAAAGAGAGATGTGTATTTTTGATGTGACGGATGTAACTTGCAAGACACACTCAGGTTAATTTGGCATCGCTTGTGTGCAATGTGGACCAGTGGCTCAGTGGTAGAGTTCGGGTCTGCATTCTGTGGTTGCTAGTTGAATCTCCAGTGGGAGTGATAATGGTATACACTGCTGATGAGACCTGATAAAGTCTAAACAGCTGTCCAGTGTTTCCGTATGTTGCACACAAGTGTTTGCTAGATTTTCTGGTCGTAGTAATTCAATTCACAAGTATATTTTTGTAAAGAATGTGTTAGTGTCTCATCATTCCTTCATTATAGTCCTTCATTCATCCTGGCTATATATGCACATGCACACACACACACACACACACACAGAGGATTTAGCATTGAATATCATACTAGGGTTGATATGCCATAAAACACAACCACCCCTTGTCTGTTAGACTAATACCTACTTAAACCAACTTATGCTAATCTTAAAATAGTAATGATTCAACTCGCATATATAAAAATAAAATAATAAAAGTTAAGGTTTTTAATGTGAATCAAGGCAAATGTACTCGATATAAATAATATATACATGTTAAATAATCTGGTTTATTTTTATTTCAAGAAATTGGTGGATAAATTTGGCTTTTGAGTTCCCTTCAACCTCTTTTAATTTCATTCTTTAACTTTTTCTCTCTTATTTTCCTTGTTTCTTTCTTTTAATTTGGTTCTTTTTTTTCCCCCCCACTTTTTCTCTTTCCTTTTTCTACATTGAATTAAAAAATTTATGTAAACTCTATGGATTCAATAGTTATTCAAAAACATATCCTACTTTTTAAAAAACTCAACAAGGTATGAACTTGGTTTCCTTGGCTTTTAAATACTGAATACTTTTGAAATCAACAGAACCTGAATTTCATATTGAAAGAATATAAATAGTTTTGAGCTAAAAAAGATGTCAGTCTTTTTTAAAGAATTAATAATATCCAATAATAATAATAATATACAGGAAGTACCACACAAGATGTATACCTTTGTTTTAAAAAAAAAGGCAAACACTCATACATATCATTGAGAACTTTATCAAAGTCTCAGTTTCATGAATTTTATTAACCAAACACAATATTGTTGGTTTCACATTAAATTTATAACTCATGTTTTTGTAAGATAAATATGAAATATGTATTTTCCTTTAAAAGAAACTATGCACAAAAAACAAGAACTGATTAATATTAAATAGAAGTATTAGTATTAGAAAGGAATACTTGAAGCCATTTAACTATTTGTAAATGAGTGAGCTCTTGCTTATTTAAAAATAATTTTACCTACAAACTATTCACTGATAAATCATATATATAATCAGGGATTGAATAATCCACAGAGATTGATTTTGAATACAACTAAAACAAAAGACAAGGACTGCATCCATAAATTAGGCTAGCATATAACACAATTATTAGGGTCTCTTGAAAAGGATGCAGGTTTTTAAAAAGAATTTTTTTTTTTGACAATTTATATTTAAACTAATAAAGTGCAGTGTAAAATTAATGTGCATGTAAATTCTATAATTATTTTTAGAGTAGTTTTTTTAAATACTTATATAATTACTCAACCCCTCCACATGAGTGGGAAGTGACACAAGATAATTGTCTTATTTTTAAGTGGAGTTTAACAGATTCAAAATCATATATTTCCTTTTACTAGACTGTCTGCCCTACTGTTTACCCATAGCTGGAAAGAGAATCATTAGATGCATATTAGGGTATTAGCATTATGTGAAATGCAAACAGCCTCTTCCAGGATTTGAACTCGAGTTGCTGTGTCTATTTCCTGTTACGATAACCATTCCACCCCAAGTGCCTTGTATATATCGAAAGGTAAAAGCAATGCTCTCTCAAAGTGAAACTATCCATCATTGGTATGTTTGATTTGTGGGTGCTCTTTATATGAACTGGTCTCTATAGCTGATATTTCAACTGGGCTATATATTAACTCTCTCTCTCTCTCTAGATTTCTCATATTGTGGAGAGACAGTAAATAAATGAGTTAAACGTCTTTGTTGATTTAAGTGAAGCAACCAAAAGTTTTAAACTTTATATTCAAACAAATTCTATTTTCTTGTACTATTATTAAGAACTGACACATTTTTGAGGCAGTAAATTTTCACTTTTTTTTTTTTTTTTTTTTTTTTTTTTTCCATTCATATAAAAAAAATGCCTGAAATGATGATATAAAATATTAGAGACCCCTCACCCCCCCCAAAAAAAACTTAATATTTGGGATTATCAAGGTCAAATTTCCAAACCAAATCCAATATTCTGCTCTATTATTGGAGCCTAGAATGCATTTACTGCATTCCTTGAAGAGGGGTTAGACCCCACCCCCAACAAAGGGTGTCTTGAGTATAATACTAAATTACATCTAATGCTGAAGCTCCAGTCCTAGAGCAGTGGGAAATGGGGAGTACCCCCAACATTACCATTACTCTCAAGCCTTTTGTGGTCATAAGTGGTATTATCTGTTAGGATCCTGTCTAGAGTTCACATAAAACTGTTTAACATTTGACTGTGTACAAACAAATAACTGACATTGAATTGTTATATAGCAATACTTGAAATCATTTTACTGTGTACAAACAAATGAGTTCTGGTATGTGTTAAAATGTTACCTACAAACTATTTGTTTACAAATCAAACACATTTTATATATATATATATATATATATATATATAGGATTTGGCATTAAAAACCTACATGAGTTGATATGCCATAAAAACCAACTAGCCAATTAAACAGCATCTGGTGATGGGGTTCCTCCAAACCTTTATTGCCATTACTTCCAGGTCCAATCTAACTTGGAATGGTAGTACCTGTTAGGGTACCATCAGTTAATGTTATCATGAAATCTTACAAATTATATATGCAGCTGAAAACCATATCCTGCATTCTTTGGAAATCAGAACATTAGAAACATCATGATACTTCAGCTTATAAACAAAATAATGGCATTTTAAGTGAAGACAGATACAACAGACCTCTTGGCCATGTATTTTTCACCCATAGTATTGTTAATGTTAAATTTTGTTTTCAACTAGCATCATGCTGCCTAGTGCCATTACATGCATTCATGCTTGAAATTTTATCTGTTGAATGTGCTTGGATCAAATGTATTCTCATAATCAGATGTGCAGGTTGAAAACTAAACTCTACATCCTTCTTGCCCTGTCGGCTAGGGATGCTTCTCTGCAGAGAGGTAAGACCCCTCTCAATGAGTGTCCTAGATATGACACTAAACAATCTGATGGTGAGTTTCCGGTAATGTTAGAGCACCCCTTTATTGCCATCGCTCCCAGGTCTACTCTGGCCCGAAGTAGTAGCACCTGATAAGGGTTCTATCTGTGGGTTAGATAGAACTAAACCGTGGTTTCTTGTGTCTATTGTTTTTTGCATTTAAACTGTGTGTTTATGCTAAACTAAATTGTTTAAAAAAAAGAATTGTTTTGATATTTAAACTGCATACTTATGCTAAACTGAATTGCTTGAAATAGAACTGTTTTGACATCTAAACTGTGTAGTTATGCTAAACTGAATTATCTGAAATAAGATTGTTTTGGCATTAACTCTATGTATTGCCCAGTTGGCTGGGGCTGTAGAATACACCAACTGTGCTTCTGCAGAAGGGTAAGACCCCACCCAATGAGTGTTCCGATGGTGAGGTTCCAGTGATGTTGGAGCTTTGAGGAATGTGGAGCACCCCTTCATTGCCATCGCTTTCAGGTCCACTCTAGCCTTGAATGGTAGCACCTGATAGGACCATATCTATGGATTAAATAGAACTAACTGCATACTTATGCTAAACTGAATTGTTTGAATTAGAACTATTTGACTAAACTGAATAGCTGGAAATAGAAATGTTTTTGACATTGAAAGTGTACTTACACTAAACTGAATTGTTTAGTATAGAACTGTTTTGACATTTAACTGTGTGTAAACAAAATCTGTACTTATACTAAACTGAATTAGCTCCATTTGAATAAACTGAATAGCTTGAAATAGAAATGTTTTTGACAATTAAACTGTGTACTCATGCTAAACTGAATTGTTCGAAATAGAACTATTTGCATAAAAATTAATTTGGTGTTAAATAACCTACAAGGGTTGATATGCGATAAAACCCAAACAATCAACATCCTTCACATGCAACAACATTAGAAACATGATACTTCAAATTATAAATAATACAATGGTAGTTTCATTGAAGATGGATACATCAGATATCTTTGCCACTGATTTTTTATTAATTTGTGAAAGTGAGTATACTTGAGATTGGTAGAAAAGAGGTGAACTATCTTAATAACAATTTGCAGTATATAAAATGAATCAACATTTAACTTTTTACCTATCAGATGTATTAGTGTTAAATGCATCTTGATAACCAGGTATACAGGCTGAAAACTATACTCTACATCTTTTGTATGTTATGAACATCACATGCATCATGGTACTTCAAATCATGAATAATATGACATTTTCATTGAAGACAGTTATAGCCGATACCTTCATTGCTACAGTTTTTATGAATTCACAAAAGTGGGTTCAATCAGGATTAGTAAGAAGTTAATTGATTTCTTTGATGTTTTGCAAAATTCGTTGGCTGTTATTTAATTTCTCCCAAATTTTCAGGAATTCAGCTTCTTTCTATACCAGTGAATATTTTCTTGATATTTCTCTTGTTTCCTAATTCAAATAAAATCACAAAAAGGAATAGTTAATAACATAAAAACTTGAAATTCAGCACATTAAAAAAGAATTTATGAGAAAATGTCA
Source organism: Sepioteuthis lessoniana (assembly GCA_963585895.1). Taxonomy (NCBI): domain Eukaryota; kingdom Metazoa; phylum Mollusca; class Cephalopoda; order Myopsida; family Loliginidae; genus Sepioteuthis; species Sepioteuthis lessoniana. The sequence continues at coordinate 861,022 of OY757932.1, read as the reverse complement.
TTTTTAATCAAACTGATATAAATAGTGAAACTGCTAAGCAGAAATACACCCACCGAGTCAGTAGTCTTTTTGTTGTCGTCATGACATATTAAAAGGAGTTGACCTTTATTTCAGGAGGCATAGATGATGTTAAACTTGTCGTAGAAAATAGACTAAGAGGGAGTACCTGTGGTGTAATGGCAAAAGTGCTAGATTGTCACCTTTAAAATAAGTAAGTTTGAACTAAAGTTGCACTGGTGTGTTCTTTTTTTAGACTTATACCCCTTTGGGAACGGTCCGAACTCCTATCTCTCTCAGCTATGCGTTATAGTATCACTGCTGTTCTTCTACAAGGATGGTTTTGGCATTAAATAAACCACAAAGGTTGATATGTCATCCAAGAAACCAAACCGATTTGTATTACTCTTCAATAATAATCTCCAATTATATTTTATAGTATTATTAATGAATTACAATTTATATCCCCCAAGTATGTGTTAAATAACATCACTACTGTTCTTCTACAAGGATGACTTTGGCATTAAATAACCTATAAAGGTTGGTATGCCATTAAACAAAGAAATCAAACTAAGAACATGTATTCGGCCAAACGAGTTGAATTTCGGAATAAGACTTTATATTTTACTTTATGCTAATACCTTAGGGAAAGGCATGAAACAGTTGTTTCTATTCCCAGTTATGAGTAAATTGCAGGTTCTATAGCCTTGGTAGGATATCTGATCTAGGAGAACAAAAACAAGGTTGATTCATAGATATCTGATGACTTTTCTCAAGTCTCTATATACTCACCTATCCACCATCAGCAGGACACAACTCAAGGTTAGTTTTTTAAGCAAATTTGAATTCAGTTTTCTTTTCCCTTGTACTAAGGCTAAAGAGCCCAGTCTATCCTCCTATTTACTCATAGCTAGGTGGGAAAGAAATGGATAGATTCATGCCTTTCCCAAGAGCCTGAGCAAGAACTGAAACATAAGCAGTCTCAACTAGGATTTGAACTTGACTTGACAAATTAATTTCCTATAACTGCATTACACCACTGTGCCTGTACTTTTTCAGGGTGGGAAACCAAACCATGAAATGTTGAATATATCTTACATAATTGACATTCTGCCTTTTGAGAATATTTTGCACCCAATGCCATTTCAAATGTAATTGAATCCAATCTGCTGGATGTGACTGCCTTATTGGTGGGGCTTAGAATATACTGACTGTACTCATTTTAGAAAAGTAAGACCCCCCCCCTCCCACTAAAAGTTTTATCCTGTATATGAGACTGTGTCTACAGCCAGTAGTGAGGCTCCTGTTTTAAAGGAGCTAATCCCTATGGTATGCTAGCTAATCTGCTGAACTATGGTATTGTATCAGTTGTGCTATTACATTCATTTTTCTGGCTAATACCCCTTGGGTACAGGTATGTACCTTATTTCCTATGGATTAAATAGTACCTCTTTCTTCTACAAGGATGGCTTTGGCATTAAATAACCCACAAAGGTTGCTATATCATTAAACAAAGAAACCAACCAACCAATTCTAAAGCTTTGAGAAGTGTGGAGTTACCACTTCATTGCCATTACTCCCAAGTCCACTGTAAGTTTGAGTGGTAGTATCTGTCAGAGTCCCATCTCGTGGTCTGAAAATTATTCAGATAGTTATTTGGTATCAAGTATTTTTATGTGGAAATTATTTGCATTAAGAATAGTTGCTTGAGCTATAATTATTTTCTAAGGCTTATTATTGATTAGTTGAAACTGTATAATTGAAAATAATTGGTGTTAGATAGAAATACTTGAAACCATTTAACTGTGTACAAATGAATGATTATTAAATAGGTATAGCTATTTGAAACCATATAACTGTGTATAAATTATAAGTATTAGGGACTCTTGAACTGATACAACTGTGTGCAAATTATTTATCTTAGATAGGAATACTTGAAACCATATTACTAAGTTGAAGTTATGATTGTTAACAAAAGATTAAGATCATTAGTTAATTGAAATCATATAATTGTTTGAATACTTGAAACCATAAAATTGTGTCCAAATTATTTGTATTAGATAAGAATACTTGAATCTTTGTTTACAAATTATTATCATTACTCACTTGAAACCTTATTGCTTGTAATGTAGTGTCTAACATGCTAGATTGTGACATCCGGACTAATGCCCCTTGGGAAATGTATGAACCTTCTTATCTCTCTTCCCCTATGAGTGAAATACTACAACTACTGTTCTTCTACCAGGATGCCTTTGACATTAAACAACCAATGAATGTTGATATTAAAACAAAACCAAACAAAAAAAATAATCATATTGCTTGCCAAAAAAAGAAAAGAGATTAGAGCATTAAATTATATGAGAATTGATATGTCGTAAAACAACCTGTTCATCCAACCCTGATAAGAATTTTAGTGATCACTTAATTTTACTATGTTAAATATAATGATTCCTTGTTTATGTTCGATATATTTTGTTGCTCATGAGAAAAATAAAACTTTTGGAATGATAATATAAAAGAAGGAAAAAGTTATTTTCTGCTAACAAGTTTTACAAACTTATTATATCTTGGACGAGTATCTTAATTGTTGTTTTTAATTTACATCTGAAATGAAAACAATGAGGATGTTAGTCTCAAAATTAATCATTGATAATTAACAAGTATTTAGTGTTATTGTTTCATAAAAATAAATCTCTAATGCTGTTGTTGAAAAATTGTAAGGAGTGAATTGTGAGAGAATTACATCTCTCTCTCTCTCTCTCATTTAAAAAAAAAATTATTTTTTAAACTAAAGAAAACATTTTTCTTTAATATCTGTGTATGTATATTTATGATATTAATCTCTGCTCTGTTCTGTCTCATTATTTCAAGAGAGAGAGAGAGAGAGAGCTGATATATATAACATGTCATATTTTCTATGATGATATCAAACTGATGTATATTTTTAACAATTTGATTTTCAGTTTTTTTTAGTGGCACCCACCCTATTTCTCTTTTTTATATATAAATCTTTTTTTTTCTAATGTTCAATTTATAAATCCTATTGTGTATTACAGAAGACCACATCACATTTAATGACATTGTGTGAAACTTGTAATAAACTTTTCAGTCATATTAAGAAAAAAACAGTTTTCTTTTAGCCACTGTGTGTTTATATTGAGTACTCTTCCTTTATTATAAAGAAATCAATTTTCCTGAAATTATTCTTTTATTTATACCCCATTACACTTCTAATATATATATGTGTGTGTGTGTGTATATATATATATATATATATATATATATATATATATATATATATATATACACACACACACACACACACACACACACACACACATTTGTAGAAAATGGGTGTGGCAACCTGAGTTTAAACCCTAGATGAAATGGTTTTGTATTTCACATATCTCTAGTACCCTAGGGAATGGTATACATCCAACTATTCTCCCTCCAGCTATGGGAAAATAGAAGGGCAGACTGAGCTCTTTAGTATTGCAACCAGTCTAGGTACTATTTACCAACCCCTCCGCTCGGGCAGGATATGACACAAGGTCAATTTTTAAGCGGAGTTTAACAGGTTTGAATTCAGAGTTTTCCTTCTCCTAGACTAGTTGCCTAACCAAGGCTGAAGAACCTAGTCTGTCCTACTATTTACCCATAGCTGGAGGGAGAATAATTGGATTCATACCTTTCCCAAGGGTATTAGTGCTATGTGAAATGCAATCAGTATCGTCCAGGATTTGAACTTGTATCGCCGTGTTCATTTCCTACGGCGATAACGACTACACCACGGGCACCTCCAGTCTAGGAGAAGGAAAACTCTGCTTTCAAAACCTGTAAAACTCTGCTTGAAAAAATTGATTTCCTGTCACACTCTACTTGGGTGGAGGGGGTTAGTGAATACACATACACACACTCACACATATAAAAAGTTTCTAATTAAGCGTACTTCTACAAAATTGGTGTTTTTTAAAAAATATTCTAAAACATTTTCTTTAAAAGAATTCTTTTGTAAAAGAAACATTACTCAAGGTTTATTGAAAGATTTTATTTAATTGAAGTACGGGTAGAACAAATTAGTTTATCTAACCTTGGTTGGAGAAGAATTCTCAAGTTAAACTTCTTTCGAACACATTTATGGTCCAACCTGATGGTTATTCTCCATTCTTATGTAGATCTTAAGGAAGGTTCGATTTCTGCAGTCGACTGAGAAAAACATGATGGGGTATGGGGTTTGTCTCTTATGATATAACATCAATTTTTTTTTTACAAGGTTTATTTTTTATGTCTATCATATTTGTAGCCTTATTTGTTGATTAACTTTTTTTTTTCTTTTGCTTATTATTGTAAATCAATTGATAATGTTTAGCACGAAAGACTAAACATCGTTTGTAAAGGATTTTATTTGTAAATTGATTGATTATACACTAGCTATTGATATTCCACTTTAGTTGCCTTCAGTCTTTTATTTACCAAAATTATTATTCCTTAGATTTCTGCTTCATTGGGTGCTGTTAACGGTAAGTGTTACAGAATTTTTGGAATATTGTGGTTATTGCTTCTTTGGTCATCCTATTATTTTAGTGCCAATTGTTTTTTTGTTTTTTTTGGGTTTTTTTTTCTTTTTAATTTTTGTCTGTTCCTTTTTTTTCCCCCCTTTTTATTTCCTCATCCCCTTTCTTCCTTCTGTCATTATTTCTTTCTATCCCTTTTTTTTTTCTTTATTTTTGTTCATCAAATTTTCTTGGGTGGTGGGGAACTTGTGATTAAGTTTTCACATTTTTTCTTTCGTCTTTTTTTTTTTTTTTTTTTTTTTTTTTTTTTTAAGTTTTAGTTCAAGATGTCCTCCTTTTATTGGTGTATTTTTGTAAAATATAATTTATTTCAAGCATTTTCATTTACTTATTTTTAGATGAAGCATTTTCAACCATTATTATTATTATTATTTGCAATAAAAACAACAATAAGTTAGAGATAGTGGGGCCTTAAAATACACTGAGTGTATCGTCTGTCGTAGGGTACGACCCTATCTCCTTAATAAAATTTCTTGATTATGACGCTCATCTGCATTTAATGGTGAGGCTCCACGTCTAGAGATCTGGAGTGACCCCTTCACTACATTAATTACAGGTCAATTTTGTACCTGTTTCATCTTTGAGTCAAATAATCTGTTTTAAAATTTATTTCTGTTTGATAAGACAATGTAGAAAAAAGAAATCCCTTTAGAAACAGTTATGCAAAAAGTGTTAATATGAATGTGTTTCCCTAACGTCTAGGTATAAAAATCCCCCTAGACAAATCAAATCATTCAGTAAAATAAAAAGTCTAAGAAAATAGTTACTTGAAGCTATAATTGTTTACTACTTATTTGTGTACAAACAAAATGACTATTATTATAAAAAAGAAAATTACTTGAAATCATAATTATAAGTATTAGATGAAAATACTTTAACTATACAACTGAGAGTAAATTATTTGTATTAGATTGGAATACTTGATATTACATAATTATGTGTAGCAAACAAATCAAAACCTTAAGAAACAGCTATACAAAAATATGTAAACATGAGCAATTAATGGGATTGCCTCTTGGCATAAAATAATCCTAGATGAGTTGACATGCCATTAAAATCAATTATAAAACTTTAATATGAAAAAAAATTGCTTAATTAATAATAATAATAATAATTATCAATCCTTGTATTGTTTTTCATTTTATTTTTTTTATAAGTTTAACATAGAATTTTACCATGTTTATCGATTGTTGTGCTATGTTTGTACCATAATAGTTTTTGCATTAAGCTATAAAATTTACATTCAAATGTAACTGTTATTTTGAAACAGATCTAGTAATGTTATACAGTTTGTTTTATTTTTCTTTAAAATTTGCAAATTTGATAATCCCCAGACATAAACTACCCTTACCTCTACACATACATACACACAACATTTTCATTATGGGTGTCAGCTGACAACCGTCTGTCTTGGCTATGATAGTTGTTTCAATGGGGTTATGCAGACCAATATCCTTCTCCAGTTGTGAAGGGGTCCTGTCACTTTTGTTCTTAATGATTAATTGGCCAACTTGTGTCATTAAGACTTACAAATATTCAATGAATGTTGTCAAACTGTATGATGTTAAGCATAAAGGTTTGGGTGTAAAGTTGTTGAGGACCTCCTTGTTGTAGAAAGGAGAGATTTAAGGGGGATTTTAGCAAGCTTAAATAATTTATGCTTAATGGGTGAATCCATCTTGGCAAGAAGGGAGGCAATTCTGTTGTTGCTTGGATCACATCCATTAAGTTAGTGGAGGAGGAATAACAAAGTTAACACAGTGCATGAACTATTTGCTATTCAATGAAAGGCTTGGACAAGACGTGTCGGAGAAATGTAGCTTCTTTTTTTTTTTTTTTTTTTTTTTGTGAGACGACGAGGGGAAAGCATAGGGGCTTGAAGATGGTTTAACATGCTGGCATTTTCAGATGAGGTACTGAGTATACTGTTTTTGCATTCTGAATACTGAAGTTCATCGCTAACAAAATCTCTCAACACTGACTCTAACCACAAAATCGTGTTTATGAAGCTTCTCTATAAAGAAACCTCAGCCTGTAGGATGGGTGGGTGTGTGTGGGCAATCTCAACTTTTGATGATTTCAAATTCACACCACTCTGTCCAGTTTTACAATTACTTGAAAATTACCAATAATGGTTATGTGATTTAACGGTTATTGGTAGAGGGGTTGGGTAAATACATATCAATACTTATTGCTCATCCTTGAGTGTCTGTTAATTGTTTTGCTCTTTCTCTTTCTCTCTCAAGTGTTTGGTCCAAAATCTGGATACACTTAGTCACTCTATGTATCAATGGCTGACACCAATTTTGTTTTAAAACAAATATGTAAAAAAAGAAGAAAAAAACAGTTCTCACCATCTTTTTAATGAATTGGGACAATGAAAATTAATATTGTTTAAATTCTATAAAAACAAACTGCCATTCTTGAAAAAGGCTGGACTCACTCTCTCTCTCTCTCTCTCTCTCTCTCTGAGATATACACACACACACACAGTCTCTTTCATATACACACACTTAATTTCTCTCTAATAACTATTGTGATATCAGTTGGTGCCTCACTGGCCAACACTATTCTTGTTTGAATTGTGATTATTGCATGATGTCAACTTGTGCATCAATTGCCTTTTACACTTTTTTTAAAAAACAAATGCATAAAAAGCCAGTTCACATCATCCTTTAAATAACTTAGGACAATGAAAACTAACCTTGTTTAAATTCTATAAAAGAACAAACTTTGCCATTCTTGAAAATGGCTGGAAACAAAAAGCCAAAAGTGCTCAAAACTCTGAATCTTTCAGATGATTTCTACATTCATTTGGTCTGTTGGTTTGTTCATTAGTTTTTATGGTATGTCAACCCTTACTGGGTTATTTTAAGCTGAATTTCTAGCAGTTATATAAGTAAAGTTAGTGACCTTAGTTAAAGGTGACCTCAGGCTCCCTTTTCAATAGCTACTACACTGAGGTGTAGGGGAGGGCACTACTCCTTGCTTTGGATTGCTCCACTTTACCCTTGATCCTTACCTTATAATGCTGAGTTTAAGCAAGTTGGCATCAAGTACCATTTTTTGAGTCTTTGGTATGACTCGACCTGGAATTGAACCCCAGTCTCCCGGACCATTGGTGAACAGTCTACTCATTAGGCACTATATATACAGTTATGCTGTTTCCAGTAACTGTTTCTATTTGTTACTATTAATGATTTTAAGCAAGTAAACACTTCATTCTTAATTGCAATATCATTATTTTAAGAGCAAATCTAAATCAAAATCATTTTGATTTATTTGACTAATGGATGAAACCCTAACAAGTATTACCATTCTGTATCAGATTTTGGAGCAATAAGCTCCTTCCTTTTTTCTTTTTTTTTTCTTTTTTCTTTTTTTGTTATTAATTCTTGGATTTAGCTTACAAATTATCATCATTTGAGATATATATATATGTGTGTGTGTGTGTGTGATAAAAATAAGTGAAAAGGTGGATAAATTGTACAATTATGGGTTTAGTGGTAATGTTTCATTCTTTATTCAAGGAAGGACTAAAATAATTTGAAAGTTTTCTACATTTTAGCAATTGAGGAAATAGATAAAATATTGGTGAAAATGTAAAAAGATATAAAGGAGGGACTTTTCTTTCCTTGTCATTAAACTTTTTCTCTTCCTTTATATCTTTTTACATTTTCACCAATGTTTTATCCATTTCCTCAATTGTTAAAATGTAGAAAAACTCAAAAAAGTTTTTGTCTGAAGAAGTTCCTTGAATAAATAACAAAATATTGCTATTAAACCTGTTGTAAGTGTTTGACTTATCCACTTTTCCATTTAGTTTTATCATCTTGTCAGATTTACCAAAATCTACCATTTCTCCATATGATAAGTAGTAAAATCTACATGCTACTTTAATTATATAAAACACTGAATTGACATTGGTCAATAGTGACATAAGTTTTATCAGATGTTATAATTGCCAGCTGCATTTTCAGTGCCTCATTGTTAGAATTTGTTAGTTTTACTTCATCTTTGTGAGTTAAACCAAAGTACATGATGATGAGCATTATCATTGGGACTGTTGAAACAATCTTAAAGAACGTTGGAGGAAGATTGGAAGAATTTGAAATTCAATAACAAATTAAAACCATTTGGAGTTATGACTTGGAGGTTTAGTCAAATCATGAGTTATGAACTGGAAGTTGGACAGACCAATAGGTCAATCAGATAGTCAAAATCCTGAAGGAGCAGATCAAGCTATGCCTCGGAGATTGGTCAAGAGAATCAGCAAGAGACAACGAGAAGAGAACAACAAAGTTACATTGACAATCTTTATTAGTTTTCATAGTTTGTATCTCCTCTTAGTCTGACAAGATAGCTTTTTTAAATGTTAAAAGTTCTTCATGTTTGTGTCTTCATTTTTTCATGTGAAACTTAGATAATATCTACCAAAGATATGAAACACATAAATAAATAATAAAATCTATTTTTAGGTGGTTTGGTTTAATTTATTTGTTTAATGACATGTCAACTACTTAGGGGTTATTTAATGCTTAAATTTGATTCCTTTTTAAATATTTGATTGTAATCTTAGTTATATTTTGGTATAACAGCATATCATTTTTATGGGTTATTTAATGCCCAAATCATATACTTTCATATTCTTGGATGTGTCCAGGTACTAATTTAACTTTTTTCTAATTAGTTTATATAACAACTATAATTATTTGTGTATAAGATTCACTATTTTTCCTGAGTTTTCAGCTTAAAAATCAAGGAATGTGTGTGATATATGAGAAGCATATAATCAACCCTTTTTCTGGTTATATGTCACACCATATCCAGGGCTGAATGATTGACAGTTTTTACACCAATTACAGAGAATCTGTATTTATCATTTTGTTCCTTCTAATGTGAGCTTCTTTTTGATGCATTTTCATGTGAACATGTCCATGTGTTCACTCTAAACATTAAAGACAGATTGTAAACTACATGAATAGACGTATAAACCAATAAAAAGCTGAACAAATGCCAAATTTAGGTTAAATTTACCTGCTATAAATTCTTAAAAGTCAGTGCATATTCTTTTTTTTCCAGAATGTTGTTGTTCAAAGTTAGGAGTGCATGTTATATATAAACAATTACTGTTATTGTTTTAGCTAAACAGTTTACTTGTTTAAGACTATATTTTACTATTTTGCTACTGCCTACTTACAATGGCACGTAGATTTAGTTGATTGCCTGGTAGATGAGGGTTTAGGAACATGATATCAAAGTACTGTGTACCCAAACTGAATCATCTTTCATATATATATATGTGTGTGTGTGTTAACATATATCATTGATCTAATGAGTCGAGTGTTCACCAATGGTCTGGGAGACTGGAGTTCAATCCCAGGTTAAGTCATACCAAAGACTCAAGCAAGACAGCATCAAGTACCATTTTAACACTCGGCATTATAAGGTAATAATCAATTATATGTATTGACAGGATTTGGTATTAGATAGCCTACAATGGTTGATATGCCATAAAAACCAACCAAACAACCATTTAACTATATCTACACTGGACAATTGGCCAATTGTTAAATTCCATTTAGAATTACAATCTTTGTTATCCATTAGAAATTTCCAACAAATAATTACAAAATGTATTTTTTGAAAGTAAAAATTCTCCTCACAGTGCTAAGGTCTAGATGGTCTCTATTCTTTCTCTGACCTCTAATTGCCCAAATCTCTGGAGACTGTTCCTAGTGTACCAACAGCAATTGGTATCACTGTCACCTTCATGTTCCACAACTTTTCAAGCTCTCTGGCAAGATCTCGGTAGTTGTCTTTATTTTCTCTGTGGTCCAATGGCAAAATCCATTCGATGACAAGTTCTTGTCTTGTTAATCTAGTCTTTTGACCAAGATTGATTGATCTGTTTATATTTCCCAACCCCAATGAATTTTAGGTCTCTCATTTTCAAGAACAAATTCCACTTTGTACGTATACATTTTGTGATGGGTTATCATAGCCTCTCATCATTTAGGTCTACTGGGTCAGTTTTGGCCTATCTGTATCCTACTGTATGCTTGGGGGTTGACCTCTGCCTGCTGCATAGGTCTAACCCAGAATTTTGTGCTAAAAATCTTGAAATGGAATTATATGCTACAATCTAAAGTGAATAAAACTGCTATCAAGAACTCTATAGTCGTACTTTTACTTATGGTAAATTATTTCTTTTGTTTTGTTTTTTTCCAGTATAAAATGTGATAAAAGGTCAGTTTAAAATGGATGCTGTGTAGGAAGGAAAGCCCCCTCCCCATTGGTCAGTGCAAAAGATTGCTTAGTTTATGCTAGCATTCCTCTTCAGGAGCTCCCCAGACCCTTGATACTAAATCCAGCCTTTACCCCTTTTAGGTGAGGAGGGCAGCTACTGCCTGGAGGGAAAGCTCCAGGGAACTAAACTGTTAATTTCTCACACCCACCCCAGCATAAGTATCAGGTCCTTTTGTGATCTGAAATTTATCCCCCCCCCCCTCCCAACGGAAAAAAAAGGTGTGTTGGGACAGATCCAAGGAGCAGGGCAATTAACCAGATTCTGACTGTGGTACAGTTGTGTTTACAGGTCTTTCTTTAATCTGAAATCAATATCCTTTCAAGGTAGATTTCAGTTTTAGGACGATCCACTGCCTAAAAAAAAGAAATTCGGTTGGGACAGATCCAATGAATAGGGACAATTAATGAAATCTTGTATGTTCTGGCAAATCCTGCTGCGAAAGTAATACAAAGTTGTATACCACTTTACTCTTTCTAATATATAACAGATGATTATAGATAAATAACCAAAGAAAAAAATGAACTTTGAAAATAGTGATGATTACAATCAAACTAATGAATCCAATTTCAGTCTGAAATAACCAATAAGAAGTTGATATGCCATGAAATAAACTAAACCTTTAAATAGTTTTGATTACAATCAAACATTTAGAAATTGATCCAATTTCAACATTAAATAATCCATAATGTGTTGATGTGGCATTAAGCAAATAAATCAAACCAAAGCTGGAATGTTAATGATCCTTCTTAACCCCCCCCCAACCCCCCAAAAAAACCTGTAGAATGGATCAGCTGAAATTTTCAACATTACCAAGGAGTTCAAGTGTTCCAATGCTTGGAATGTTAATGATTCTTCTCAAAGTTAAAGACATTAAAGTATTTGCGGGTGTTCAACTCCTTGTCATCATTGTTTAGTTAATATAAAAAAGTTGATGTGTTGAGGATTATCACTTGAACAATTAGGAGATTTTAATGTTCTTTAGAATTAGGGAAGCATGAGTTAAGAATTATTTATTCACTGGGTAAAAGTATTTTGTCTATTTTTACCATCACCTGTTATAAGTCGACTCTTCTTGTAATGTAATTTATTTTTTATTTATTTACTGATTGTTTTTGTTTATAGGTGTTTTGGTTACTGTATTCTCAGGCCTTCTTCAGGCATCTTTTGTGATCTGGTAATTTCAAACTAAATCCTTTATTCAATCCATTTAGTTTAGTGTGTTCTCATTCAATATTTAGAGAATATCTTGTATCAGGTTTGTATTTACCTAACCCCTCCACCACAGGTAGGATTTGACATAAGGTCAATGTTTTTTAAAGTAAAGTACTGCTGGCTTCTACTTTTTCTTGTATGTATTTACCCAACCCCTCTACCACTGGCAAGATGTGACATAAGGTCAGTTTCAAACCAGCTGTAAAGAGGGGGGTCTAATTAAATACTAACAACTGATACTGTAAGCAATCTGGGGCCTTTGTGCCAGACTAAGTGAAGCTTTAGTCAAGAAATGCTTTAAGCACTAGTTCTTGCTTGGTCATCAAAGTTAAGCAATGTTGAACCAAAGTACAAAGATGGGAAAACCCATTTAGGAATTGCAGATACTCTAAATAATGAGGTTATTGATAATGTATCTGCTTGTATTCAAGAATCATGCTTTACAAAGGTATTTGGAGGACTACCCATCGCTGCAACTCTTCCAAGCTTCAGGGCTGTTGATTTCTGACTCCAATAGAAAATCTACTAATAACAGTAAATGGGATGCTGTATTGATATTGGCATAGTATTATTTTAATATGAACTATGCATCTTATATACTGTCAAATACAGTATCAATCTCGCTTTCTTCTTACTTTATTCATATTTTCCTGACATACAAGACTCACATTTAGCATTAAAATAATTCTGAGTTCAAGATGGTGGCCTTCAGTGCTGCAGTTATATCTTGTATCAGGTTTGTATTTGCCCAACTACTCTGCCATAAGATACAGCACAAAGTCAGTGTTTTTTTTTTTTTTTTTTTTTTTTTAGTACAGTTGCTTTGAATTCAGTTTTCTTTCTCCTAAATTGGTTGCCATACTAACACTAAAGATCTCAGTCTGACTTACTACTTACTCATCGGTAGAAGGAGAATAGATGGATTTTCCAATGGTATTAGAGTCAATGAAAATGCTGTTTTGTTGAGAATTTGAATTTGGGTTACTGATTTCATTTCCTACAATAATAGCCATTTATGCCTCTTCTAGTATTAAATGTTAACCCCTTATACAACTCTTCTCTCTGCTCCACTATATCCGGTATGTGTGGAGGGGGGTCCTTGTGATGTAATGGTTAATGTGCTGGTCTGTAATATTGTTGTAAACAAGTTCCAATTCCAGTCATGCGATTGCATTCAGACTAATACTCTTGGGAATATTTGACCTACTTTCGGACTAATCTCCTTATCTTTCTAGCTATGGGTTTAATAGTACCACTACTGTTCTACAAGGATAGCTTTGACATTAAATAACCCACAAAGGTTGATATTAAAGAAACCAAACCAAACCACTATATCCATTGTCACACTTATTTCATCATCATTCAACAACCTTAGCTGAGATGGATTTCCAAGTCGGCTGACTATGGTCATGTCGGGTCAATTTTATCAATATCTGCAATTGCCATCAGTCAAGCTGTGATTCTTGTATCAGGTTTGTATTTGTCTAAACACTCTGCCACAAGATTCAACACAAGGTCAATTTTTTCTTTCTGGACTTCATCTCAAACAGATCCATTTGATTCCTTGTTGGGACCCTTTGATCATCATGGCATGCCAACAGGATTCCTTTGACCCTCTCTTGTCATCAATCTTGGTTGGTCTTCTAGACGGCACAGTGTTCAGACAGAGCTCATGTGAATGGAAGTTTTTGTTGGTCAGCCAACATTGGTACATCCATGTGTAAGAGTCCACGGAAGAATGTCGCTTATGAGTTCATCCTTACTTCACCAGCAGCGCTTAGTATATTTTGTTCATCTTACTTGGGTGGTTTGTGAGATGAGAAGTGAGTGGCCATACAACTGTTGTTTTGTGGGAGTCATGCTTCCAGGATTTGTTCAAAACAGCATGCAACATTCTTGTGTAGTTCCCATTTAGCTTTTTCTCCAGGTGGTTCATTTGAGTGTCCTAATCGTACAGCTTTACAGTCCTACTGACTCGGCTATAGCTTGGCTGAACTCCTTTTTAAAGAGAGAGTTCAGATCTCCATGTGGCTGATAACCTACTGATAATAGTAAAGCATGGAACCCTAACAGTTATGATAAACCCTAGTTAATATAGACCTGGGAGTAATGGCTTTGAAGAGTGTGTGACTCCATACACTCTCAGAACTGGAGCCTCACCACCAAATGCAGTTTAGTGCCATAATCATTTGGTGCCTTACCAAATGCAATTGACATAACAACAGGGTGGAGGTATTTATAGTATTTCTTACATTCATTGACTGAACCTTTTGTGACCTAATTAGCTGGGAGTTTTTTTGTCTTTTTTGTCTTTTTTGTCTTTGTACTGCACTAAAAGTAGAGAAAAAGCTAGAATTCAATTTACCTAATCTACAACACCCCTGCTACCACCCATCCAACACCAAGCTGAAAAATGTGCTATTGATTAAATAAATTTTAATCAAGTTGTATACACTTTCTATTATTTAAAATTTGGTGCTTGGTGATATTTTGAAGGAAATGACCTATTTTTGAATTTGCAAATAGAAATCTATATCACTTAGCTAAATTGTAAAATATCATTTTTTTTTCTTTCTTTATTGAATAGAAATTAATGTTTACATTTTGTGCTAAGGTTATGGAAACTAACTTTATTCATTGGAGCATTTACTTTTTTTTGTTCATTACAACTGTGCAATATTGATGATTTTGTAAAAGGAAACTTGTGTACGTTATGTGGAATCATTATCTACTGTAATAATTTGTGTATAAGAACCACTATTTTTCAGGTTTTTCAGCCCCGAAATTAGGGGTGCATATTATACATGAGAACTTTATAATTAACGTTCTTTTCTGGGCACATGCCTCACCAAATTTCTGGATGGGATAACTGAAAGTAAGTTATATCTCTAGTCCAAACTCTAATGGATTTTATGCGGCTACAGACAAATATCAATTGGAATGTGCTGTGTTTGTTGATCATTTTGTTTCTCCTGATGTGATTTTATTTTCACTGCAAACTTATTGCAGTTTTAGATGTGTCAACATTTGTCCTAAATACTGTATAAATTTTTTGTTTTATGACTATGTAAAATAAAAGTAAAGTTGGTGACCCAAAAGCTCCCTTTTCATTAGCTACTATATTGAGGTGTAGTGGGAGGGTACTACTCCTTTTCCTGGATTGCTCTACTTTATCCTTGATCTGTACCCTATAATACTGAGTGTTAAGCAGGGTGGCATCAAGTACTATTTTTTGCAATTTTGGTATGACTCGACCTGGGATTGAACTCTGGTCTCCGAAGTTGAACAAATGCCAAATTTTGGTTAAATTTAGTTGCTACAAATTTTAAAAAGTCTGTATTATACATGAGAAGTTTTTTCTTCATAATCCAAAAGTAGGGGCACTTGTTATAGACAAATAATCCCGGTAAGCATCTTGGCTAGGATATATTTATAATTTGCTACATTAAAGTTTTTAAGAGATAAAATAGAATTTCTTATGACAAATGAAAACTTTATGACTTTTTATTATTTATATATTATAGCATAGACACAGTCAACAGTGCTTGATGACTGTCAGTTTCACACCTATGCAATTATCAGCCCAACATCTATGTATGCTCTATTCCCATTATCAAGCACTCTTTATATAATGCAGTTTGGCATATCTATAATCACACATACACAATGAACGAAAGTGTTGAGACAAATAAGAATATTCTTATTTGTATCAATTGATTTTTTAATTGTTCTCAACTAGTTTCAACCTGAAGTCGTCATCATCAGAAGAAAATAAGTTTTTATCCTACAAAAGAAGCAATGTAAAAGGAACTGGTAATATAGCATACTATTCATTGAATGATATTCATATAAACAGTGTGATATTGGTAGATAGCAATGAGCTTAATGAAATAGATAAGTAGGTAGTTATAGAATAGAATGGTATACATTTGAACCGAGTGATAATGAACAAAATGAGATATGACACTAAACCATCTGATGATGAGGTTCAAGTTCTGGAGTCTTGAGGAATATGGAATACCCCTTCATTGCCATTACTCTCAGGTCCACTGTGACCTGAAGTGGTAGTACTTGTTAGGGTCTCATCTATGGGTCAAATAGAACTGTTTAATCATTTAGTAGACTTGAAACTATGGAAATGTTGAATAGGATTATTTGTGTTAGATAGCAGGATTTGAAAACATTTAATCATTAGTTTAGATTGCAATAGTTGAAAGTATTTAACTGTGTGCAAACAAATGAACTTTAACAACTCATTAAAAAAAAATTGAGTTACCTACAAACTTTTCTGGGGCTGCAGAATACACCGATTGCATCTCTTCAGAGTAGTGAGACTCTCTCAACGAGTGTCCTGACATGACACTAAACTGTCTGATGGTGAGACTCCAGTAATGCTGGAGCTTTGGGGAATGCAGAGTACCTCCTTTTTGCCATTGTTCCCAGGTTCACTCTTTCCTGGTCTGGTAGCACCTGATAGGGTCCTATCTATGGGTCAAACTGCACTTTTTGAAATAGAAGTGTTTTTAGATTTAACTGTGTGTAAACAAAAACTGTACTTATGCTAAACTAAATTGTTTGAAATAGAACTGTTTATATGTATACAAATGAATTTAGCATTAGATAACCTACAATGGTTGATATGCCATAAAACCTAACCAAACTTACAAATTATTCACTTACTATATATATATAGCTCTGCAGGTATATTTTGTATTAAATAGCCTTGCATTGAGCTCTCATTTTTTTGGATATTCACAGTCCTTATTTACTTGATATATATATATATATATAGTATTATATGGTATTAAATACTCCACAAGGGTTGATATATCAACCAACCAACAGACCAAATTTAGATAAATAAATAACAAAGAGAATGATATAAAAGATAAGAATTGATAATGAACCTAATGAGATCCCATAGCTTTACATTGGAATGAGGTTTCATGAAAATTGGAATTAAAAGATAAAACAAAACCTTTCAAGTAAAGCAAAAAGCAGATGATTAAAGAAACTTTTTTCTTCTCTTTTCTTCATTCTTTTTTCCTCTTTCCTTCATTCTTTTTTCCTTCATCTTTCCTTCATCCTTTTCCCTCTCTTTCTTTCATCCTTTTTGCTTCTCTTTCCTTCATCCTTTTTTCTTTTCTTTCCTTCATTCTTTTTTCTTTTCTTTCCTTTCCTTCATTCTTTTTTCTTTTCCTTCCTTCATTCTTTTTTCTTTTCTTTCCTTCATTCGTTTTTTCTTTTCTTTCCTTCATTCGTTTTTCTTTTCTTTCCTTCATTCGTTTTTTCTTTTCTTTCCTTCATTCGTTTTTTCTTTTCTTTCCTCTCTCTCTCTCTCTTTCCTTCATTCGTTTTCCTCTCTCTCTCTTTCCTTCATTCGTTTTCCTCTCTCTCTCTCTCCTTCATTCGTTTTCCTCTCTCTCTCTCTCTCTCTCTCTCTCTCTTTCCTTCATTCATTTTCCTCTCTCTCTCTCTTTCCTTCATTCGTTTTCCTCTCTCTCCTTCTCTTTCCTTCATTCATTTTCTTCTCTCGCTCTCTCTTTCCTTCATTCGTTTTCTTCCCCCTCTTTTCCTTCATTAGTTTTCTTCTCTCTCTCTCTCCTTCATTCGTTTTCTTCTCTCTCTTTCTCCATTCGTTTTCTTCTCTCTCTCTCTCTCTCCATTCGTTTTCTTCTCTCTCTCTCTCTCCATTCGTTTTCTTCTCTCTCTCTCTCTCCATTCGTTTTCTTCTCTCTCTCTCTCTCTCTCTCTCTCTTTCCTTCATTCGTTTTCTTCTCTCTCTCTCTTTCCTTCATTCGTTTTCTTCTCTCTCTCTCTCTCTTTCCTTCATTCGTTTTCTTCTCTCTCTCTCTCTCTCTTTCCTTCATTCGTTTTCTTCTCTCTCTCTCTCTTTCCTTCATTCGTTTTCTTCTCTCTCTCTCTCTCTTTCCTTCATTCGTTTTCTTCTCTCTCTCTCTCTCTTTCCTTCATTCGTTTTCTTCTCTCTCTCTCTCTTTCCTTCATTCGTTTTCTTCTCTCTCTCTTTCCTTCATTCGTTTTCTTCTCTCTCTCTCTCTTTCCTTCATTCGTTTTCTTCTCTCTCTCTCTTTCCTTCATTAGTTTTCTTTTCTCTCTCTCTCTCTTTCCTTCATTCGTTTTCTTCCCTCTCTTTCCTTCATTCGTTTCTTCCCTCCCTCTCTCTCTCTCTCTCTCATTCGTTTTCTTCCCTCTCTCTCTCTTTTTCCTTCATTTGTTTTCCTCTCTCTCTTCCTTCATTAGTTTTCCTCTCTCTCTCTCTTTCCTTCATTAGTTTTCTTTTCTCTCTCTCTTTCCTTCATTAGTTTTCTTTTCTCTCTCTCTCTCTCTCTTTCCTTCATTCGTTTTCTTCTCTCTCTCTCTCTCTCTTTCCTTCATTCGTTTTCTTCTCTCTCTCTCTCTCTTTCCTTCATTCGTTTTCTTCTCTCTCTCTCTCTCTTTCCTTCATTCGTTTTCTTCCCTCTCTCTCTCTTTTTCCTTCATTTGTTTTCCTCTCTCTCTTTCCTTCATTCGTTTTCTTCCCTCTCTCTCCTTCATTCTTTATTCTGGTTATAGGCAGAGAGAGCTTCCTAGAGTAATAAATACTTTTTGCCTTTTATACAAAGAACAATTTAAAATGTCATATGGACAAAAAGTGTTTTGAAAGAGTTTAGATATCAATTTGATATTTCTCAACTAATTTCTCCTCTTCAAAAAGAATCTTAAAGCTGTTCTTTCACTTAGAAGAGGAAATCTATAACTCTTAAGTCTCATAGAATTTACATTTACTAATTTAGGAGGAGATAGGCTGAGCAGTGTCTTCCTTTCAAACTAACTATAACTCTTTGAACACACAAGTCTGCCTAGATTAACATTGATTGCATCCCCTGAAATGTCTTGCCATTGAAATGTAAAGCCCACATAGCCATGAACATCCTGCAATTTCTTATCATTTTCAGACTCCTTTTTCATATACTATTTGTTTATAGGACAATATGTGCAGCTTTTATCTGTTGGGACATGTTTGTGTATTCTTGTTCATTCTTCCCGTACGTTTACTGCATACTTGGTGAATGTTCCCAATATGTGTAAATGAGCTTATCTCGTCTTTCTTTCTGTTTATTCAGTATTAGTGTATCACTAGATATATTCTTACTAATATTGGAATTTGGTGAATGAAGATGTGACTAAATATTTCCCCCCAAACACCAACCAAAACAATATGAGTATGACACTAAACTGCATCTGATGGTGAGGCACTAGTTTTGGAGATTTAGGCAATGTGAAATATCCCTTCATTGTTATTACTGTCAGCTCCACTCTGACCTGGAAAGTAGTAGCTGTGAGAGTCCCATCTATAAATCAAATAGGACTAGTGTCTTGGGTATGACACTAAATTGCATCAATTAATGAAACTCTAACTTTATTTCAACACACTCATGGACACTTCAACCTTAAACAGACGTCCCACTCCTGGCGCTTCAACACAATGTCATTGACACTTTGTCCCCGTGTAGTATCACACTATCTAATCTTATTTCCTGTTTCACCCCACTAATCAGGCCTAGAAAACATCAACTGCATCCTCCACAGGGAGCTAAACCCCCCACCTACCCAGCAAAAAATATCCTGAGCGTTAACTGCATCTGGTGGTAAGGCTCTTCTTCTGGAGCTTAGAAGAATGTGGAGTATCTCTTTTTGTCATTAATCCCAGGTTCACTCTGACCTGGAGTGGTAGTACATGTTAGGGTCCCATCTATGAATCAAATAGAACTAGTGTCCTGGGTATGACACTAAACTGCATCTGATGGTGAGGCTCCAGTCCCATCTATGGGTCAAATAGATCTGTTGGAGATAATGAAGTGTTCACCTATTTAAAAGAATTGTAAAAATACATTTTCATAAGGTATATAATTAGAATAGAATTATTAAACTGACTTTGGTATAAAATAACCCAACAAAGATTGACAAACTGTAAAACCAATCAACTATTAGCCTGATATTTCAGGCTGAGTCCTACTTTATGATACAGTATTCTGTCTCATAATTGTTATATTGCATGTAAATTTCCTGCTCTAAATATAACAACTATTATGAGACCTTTGTCCCAAAATGATTGTGATTTTTAGTGCATGACATTTTATGTACAAATGTAACAATTATTTTGGGACAGATATAATAATTCATAATGTGAGTTTAACAAAAATGCTATGATGAATTGTATATTTCTTTTTTTCATTTAGTTCTCTCTCTTATAGTACAGAATGTGACAGAAATACCTTGCACATTTTAAACTGTCACCTTTGTAGTGCAAGTGAATTTAGGCAAGTGGCACTGGTAGCTCCATCTAGTTAATGACTTATTTTTTTTTTTTTTTTTTTTTTTATATAGATATGATCAGTTATAATTATATAATTATAGCTTGGACTGATGCACACTTTGTATTTGTTGGTGAATCTATAATTGCTACACAGTGCATTTCGTGCTCATTTCATTGGATTGCAGAATGATGCTGTTACAGACTGTATTTTCAATTCATAGTGGGAAAGGTATGAACCCCCAAATAGAACCACTACTGTTCTTCTAGAAGGATGGCTTTGGCATTAGATAACCTACAAAGGTTGATATGCCATTAAAGTGACAATATTATTCCAGTTTCCAATTAGAATGAATAGGAAAAGGTTTCTCTGTAACAATTTCAGATTTACTAGTCTCCAAGCCATGATCACATCTCGAAAAAAATGGTAAGACATTAACTTTATGGAGCTATCATTGCCACTTGCCTAAGTTCACTTTCAACACATGGGTGACAATTTAAAATGGTGTCACACCTTGTATATAACAGATCAGGATTTTAAAAAAATTAATGTCAGTTTTATTACATTTAAATTTTTAATGGATTTACTGAAGTTCCAATCCAGAATTTTGGATTTGGTCATTTTAGGATTAAATAAATCTGTTTGCAGGTTGGATAAAACTACATTTGATTGTGAGGCTCCAGCTGTGAAGCACTGGGGAGTATAGAGAACTCCTTCATTGCCATTACACTCAGATTCATTTTTACTAGTAATGATAGGACCTGTTAAGATCCCACTGGGTATTTGAATAGACTGCCCCCCCCCCCACTGCCATGTACAATGGCCAAGATTCCCTAATCTCTAGACTTAAAAAAAAATTGGAGGGGGATTGATATGCCATTAAAATATGATCTGAAAGAATATGTAACTGGTGGTAGATAAAAGTTTATCTATTGGTTACTGTACCTGCCACAAGAAAAAATGAATAGTATGCAAAGGTTTTTAGTTTTTGTTTGTTGTTTTTTCTGATGGACTATTTGAATTTTTGTTTCCTAGCCCCCTCTAGTAAGCAAGTTATGTTTGAAATAATTGATATCTAAAATAGTATGAAATGACTTTTTCTTGCCACTGAGAACAAAATGTTTTCTGAATAAAGAATCCAGTTGTCATAAACCTTCTTAAAACTGACTATTGATTAATGGGCTTAGATTTTATCAATAAGATTTTAAGAGAAAAGTATATATGCTTATATTAGTGTGACTGAGCATAAGCTTTTTGTGTTACTTAAAATATAAAATAACTTCTATATAACATTTGAATCACACAATGTAAATAAAAAAATTCATTTGAAATATGCCATATTTACATTTAGGAATATTAGGTCTCCACATGTCCACTATTTACATATATATAGTTAAATGGATTATATCAATAAATATTCTGCAGTTGTTTTCATGTTGAGGGCTGATTACATTTCTCATCCAAACAAGAGAAGCCTTTTAGAGCAGTACTTTCCCAACTGTCACAACATAATAGAGTATTATCTCTTCAGAAGGCTGTATACTTAATTCCAAATACACAAGTATTTATTTTTACTGTACTCAATAAAGCCAAAAATTAGAGAATATGGTTTGGGATGAATAGGGAAAAAAGTTCTTTTTATTTATTTATTTTTTTAAAGCAATATTTACTGTTTAAAAAAACATGTTGAAGAAAGATTTTTAGAACTATTTACTATTAAGAAATATTTTTAAAAAACACTATTTACTATGAAGAAATATATAAAAAAAAAAAAAAGCACACAGTACTTACTATAAAGAAAGATTTTTCAAACTATTTGCTATTAAATATTTTAAAACAATATATACTATTAAAAATATTACAAAACAATATTTACTATCTAGAAACATTTCTAAAACTATTTGCTATTAAGAAATATTTAAAAAAAAAAACAAACAAAAAAACCATATTTACAATTAATAAACATTTGAAAAAAACTTTATTTTTAAGAAATATTTTTAAAAACCATTTCTATTCCTATTAGAAATACTAATAACTTGTTTGGGGCTTGTCAGTCTTTATTATGTAGAAATATTGAAAGGCAATATCAATTTAAAAGTTAATACCTAAATATATTTAATCTCGACAGTGTGTCATCACTTTGTTGTTATTATTTTTTGGTCTACCTACAGGATGTGGCATTAAATTTCCATCAAGAGTTGAGATTCCATTATACTTAATAACCTTACTTCCCTGGCCTCGAAGTAATAGTTAAAACTTCAGTCAAGCTTTTATGTTCACTTTTGTATTAATACCCTTGGGTAAGGCTTGAACCCCCTTAACCTTCCGAGCTGTATACAAGATTGACTTTCATATTAAGTATTGCCCAGTTGGCTGGGGCTGTAGAATACACCAACTGCTTGATGGTGAGGTTCCAGCAATGCTGGAACTTTGGAGAATGTGGAGTACCCCTTTATTGCCATTGCTCTCAGGTCCACTCTGGCCCGGCGTGGTAGCTCCTGATAGGGTCCTATCTATGGGTTAAATAGAACTAACAGCATACTTATGCTAAACTGAACTGTTTGATTAAATTGAATAGCTTGAAATAGAAATGTTTTTGACAATTAAATCGTACTTACATTTTAAACTGCGTGCTTATACTAAACTGAATTATTTCAAATAGAACTGTTTTTTGACATTGAAACTGTATTTACACCAAACTGAATTGTTTAACATAGAAATGTTTTGACAGGTAACTGTGTGTAAACAAAATCTGTACTTAGCTGAATTAGATCTGCTTGACTAAACTGAATAGCTTGAAATAGAAATGTTTTTCACAAACTGTACTTACATTTAAACTGCATACTTACACTAAACTGAATTATTTGAAATTGAACTGTTTTTGACATTGAAACTGTACTTACACTAAACTGAATTATTGTACATAACTGCTTGAATAGTTTGAAATAGAAATGTTTTTGACAATTAAACTGTGTACTCATGCTAAACTGAATTGTTTGAAATAGAACTGATTATTTACATAAAAATGGATTTGGTGTTAAATAACCTACAAAGGTTGATATACCATTAAAAACAAACCATATATAAGTTACCCATAAAGATTGATCTGCTATTAAACAAAGAAACCCTCACAAAGGGTCAAATAGATCTGTTTAAAAATTGTTCATATTACATATAGGGTTTTAATTATTCCTATGTGCAAATTCTTTGTATTAAGAATCGTTACTTGAATTCATATAATTGTTTAAAAAATATTGACTTTGTATTAAATAATCAAATAAGCAAAAATTGTAAATATAAACATGTAATAAAAGCTTTTTCCTAACCTCTAGGCATAAAATAACCCTTGATTGATTGACTTGCCATTAAAATCAATAAATCAGTTAATTTCCTTATCTAGCTGAACAATTTAAAAAAAACTTTGCTACCTGTAAAAACGAAACATTCCTTGGATGGAATGCATTTTAATTTTATCATCATTACTACATTCAAAGTCATCTGTTGTGAAATTATTCGTATTACATAGGAATGTCTACAGGGTAATTGAAAAAAAACTCTT
>OY757932.1:572055-832055 GCA_963585895.1 Sepioteuthis lessoniana | reverse complement strand
ACAAAATATCTTATCTATGGCTAGTCACAATGTTTGATAATAAAGAAAATAGGTGAATTACCTTTAACTGTCCCGGAAATATCAACAAAAAGCTATTACCTCCATGTTATCTTGACAGGAGTGAATAATATTATTAACTGAATTAGACTGTGTATATTAATTCTTTATAACACTGACATTCATCTTATAATTTATGTAAATTGAACAGAATCAAGTGGTAAGAGAGCTGTATAAATATGTTACATAAAGAACTTAGAAGTAATTAATACACCTATGTCAGCAATATGGGATGTGGCAGAAATATCTCCTACATTTTAAACTGTTCCCTATTTGGTACAAGAGAACTGAAGTAAGTAGCAAAGGTACCTCCATCTAGCTAATAGTTTTTTCTAGGTACAATCAGTTACAAGCTGCATTTGAAATGTCTTTTTAGACTGGTGACTCGGTAATTGTTACACAGCTTTTCCTGCTCATTACATGATACATCAGAATGATGCTGTTCTAAATAGAACATCTATAGTTTGGTTTAGTTTCTTTATTTAATGGCATACTAACCTTTGTGGTTTATATAATGCCAAAGCCATCCTTGTAGAAGGACAGCAGTGGTACTGTTTAATCCTTCATAGCTGGAGTGTAAGGAGTTCATACCTTTTCGAGGGGTATTCGTCTGAAAGTGAATAGTGCAACTTCGATTCACACTCGCTCACTACAATATTGCAGTCCAGTATGTTAGTTACTGTACCACAGAAACTCCCTGCTATGGGTTGAAAATTCTATCTGGAACTGCATCATTCTGATGTAACAAAAAATGAGTATAAAAAGCTCTGTGTGTAGCAATTAAAGATTAAAAAAATGTTTCCACTGCAAATGCACATGATTTTGTATCTGACTAAAAAAATGATAAGACATTAACTAAATGGAGCTGTGGCAATTTAAAATAGGAGAGGTATTTCTTCCACACCCTGTATGTATTCATAATTAGCAACTTGTTTTGGAGAAAAAGAGAGATGTATACTCATTGAAAGAATGGTAGAGGGAGCATCAGTCTACGTATACCAAGAGAACTGCTTAGGGTAATGGTTATAGTTGTAGGAAATGGAATTGATGAGTAGAGTTCAAATCCTATATGAAGCTGTTAGTGTTTCAGTTGATGCTAATTCTCTTGGCATGTATCCATCTAAGACAACTCCTCCTGGCTTTAATGTTGGGGGTGATAGGTGTTGGTTGTTTGACCCAAAATATGTCGGGCTGTCTCATTGGGTGCCCCATTCATTCGGCCTTGTGCCACATTGAAGCAAAGAGCTTTGAAAATTACCAAAATATGTCGGGCTGTTTTTTTTTTTTTTTTTTTTTTTTTACTTGGTAGATGGAGCATTTAATTTGTCTGATTTAACTCCAGTAGTGGAAACACTGCTGATTAATTGAATTATACTTTTGCATTTATTGGACAACAGAAAAAAAAACACAGTGAAAGTACTGAATCATTTTTTTATCACTGCCACAAATTTTAATGACCCTTTAATGGCTTTGATGCACATAGGAAGTGATTATTTTCCTTGGTTATTGTTGTCAAAGTTCCCTTTATTGTAGCCAAAAGTAATGATTTTCTAAAAAAAGTTCTTAGAAATACTAAAACTCGGAATTTTCTTTTCTTTAATTTGATATCCTAATTTGTGATTAGTCCTTTACTAATGGCTAGTTAAGTTGTTTTCTGAATTTCCAAAAGGTCAAATTGTAACTCACAATGATTATGGACTATTACTTTACAATATTGCAAAGATACTGAATTGCCATTATTCATCAATTGAGGTTTTCCTATAAAGATTATTAGAAAACTGGAAGTTATTATAAAAAAGAAAATTTTGACAACAAGAGAAAAATCACTGCATCTGAAGTTGCACAAATTTTTAGAGCAGCAAAACAGCAACATTCAAGCAACTGGAAGATTGATTAAAATTAGTCAAAAATATTTTGTCATCTTTTTTTTTTTGTGGTCCTATTGTGTTGTTTATTGGTTGTGGAGGTCTCCCTCTCTCTCTCTCTCTCTCTCTCTCCTGAGCTGATTTTTATACAAATAAGTGAATAAAAAAATTTACCTAATCCCAAAGAAAAAAAATGTCATGATATAATTGTGAATCTTTAAAACATGATATTTGTAGTTGGCACTTAACATATTTATATCGTTGAAGGAAACGCTTTCATCATTTTTTAAAATTTTTATTTATTTTTTTAAAAATAGATTTTCAAAATTATTTTCATGAAACAAAAATATTTGATTTTGTTTTAATCAAAGAAAGTCATAATAAAAATGAATATACAAAGAGCCTTTAAAATATTACATTTAAACTACACGATGCACTAAATTTTGTTAAACATGGCCTCTAGTAGGGTAATCAATAGTGCATAAAATATTTCACCATATTTATCAAGTTGAAAGAAATCCTTTCTTTACTGTTTGTGATCTACTTAATAATTGTTTTGAATTTTTTTTTACAAATTTAAATAATCAATTTATGGAACAAAAATAACTTTTTCAGTGTAAAAAAAAAACAAAAAACAAAAAAAAGATTATGATTAAAACAATTCCTTAAAACTGTATCAAAGTGTTTTTCCTTTTTTTATCTAGTCTAAAAAATTTTCAAGGATAAAATTTGATATGAATTGAGTGACACTAAACAAAGTTTAGTATTTAACTGGGTAATGTTTTTAGGGAGCTTTCAGGTAATTTCAAACAGTAAGTTCTGCAGCTTTCTAGTCAGGATACTGATTCGAAAAGATAACACAAACAATAAAGTTTTTAAAAAGGAATTTTTTACAAAAAAAAAACAAGAAAGAAAGGTTTTATGTTTTGACCTTCGACCCGGCCCAAAGAAATGCTATTCCAAGGTGATGCACCGGAAGGAAGTGACACATTCCAATGGCCAGTAATTGAAAGGGATCGCGTGGGTGGATTAAGGCTTATAATATGGGACAAGGTGAAGGTCCCACTGTGCCAATACAGACTGATGCACCAGAAGAGAGTGACCTCTGAACTGCATGACAGTTATTTCCGCTTGATGGCGATTAAACATTCGATTTCAAAGATCCAGTGGGCGATCGTGTGGGCGTTGAATTATTATTTAACTCAGTTGAGTTCGAGTCCAAGAAGCAGTTGCCAGTAGAATTCCAGACAGCTAGAGACCAGATGTGGTAGGGAAAGCCACACCCGACCGAGGGGGCCCTAGCATCAGGAGAACAAGAAAGACACAACATGACGGTCATAACAGTGGGGTCAAGAAATTACAGTTTATGTTCGGTCTCCAGCTCCCTCTCATATGCAACCCTTGAACAACCCTTTCGAACCCTTGCAATAAAGTGAGAGGTAAACTATTGTAAAGAAGTCTTCCTTCTTGAGTCGTTTGTTCATGCGTCTTTCTGCGTGTGTCTGTTTTTATTATGGTGTCATTATGATGCTGCATGAACATGTATATGAGAATATAGCAAAGGGATGGAAAAGATAGTGTTGTAAATTTTAGTGTAATTTGCTGGAACTTATCTGAGAGAGTGTCAGGGGTTGGGACAAAGTTCTTTGAATTTGAATATTTTTCAATTCTTTTTTGTTTTGTAGAAATGTTTGAGTTCATTAATTGCGAGTCTTCTTTAAAGTTCTTTTCCGCAGAATTTTCCATTTAATTTTCTCTCAGTTGTTTAATTTGGTAGAATTTCAGTAGTCGACTTTCATTTAATTTACTTTTATTTCTTGGGAAGCTCCATTCAAGAAGTGAATGATGAAACCCATCTTCTAGCTTAAGTTTTTCGTGCCATCAGTTTGGTTCCAGAATTCAAACTGAGAGTTCAATAGTAGTTCTTGACAAAAAGAGGAAATCACTTTTTGATGCCACACTGTCTGGGATTACTTCTCTCTTCTCCACTTAGGCCAAATCAAGTGCTGCATGTGGTCAGCTTGATTTTTTTTCTTAGAAATAAGTTTTTATAAATCCCTTAACTGTCTTTGACCAATTTTGGTAGAGGTAAGATCTATGGTACCCAGGCCATAAATGTAATAAAGATGAAATCAGGTCAAATTGGGAACTTTTAATGACCCACCTTTGACCAAAGCTGGCACCAGTGTGTCTGGTCCTGAAACATCTTTCACTTACCATCCAGTATCCAAGGAGAAAGGTGATATTTTTCTAATTACTTGGATTTTTTACTTGTACACTGGATTTGAAGTACAGTAGTTTTTTTTTTTTCAGTTGAATTGTTCTATTTGTACTGAGCCAACAGTTGAAACATGTCATGGTTTATTCAATGATCAACAACTTGGATTGATTTCAGTTGATCAGTTAGATGCAATGGATGTCAAGCTTATTACCTATAGAACAGGACTTGAGGATAAAATACACGCTGTTACCATCACCAGCAGACCTTGTTGACTATGAATGGCTTGAAAAGAGATGTTGTAATCCATTTAAAAATCATAAAAAGCAAATCAAAGGTGGTTTGAAACCAATTTTATTGGAAATGTCAGACAAAGCAAAGGCTATTCTGGTATTAACCCCAGGCAAGAAACTCTGCCCTAATTGTCAAATACAAATCCACAAAATATTTCCCAATGATGATAATAATGAAGAAGATGAGAAAATGAAAGAGCTTGATACAAGTATATCTGCTGAAACGGAGAAGAGAAATATCAATGAATGTTTCTCTGCTATTGAAATTCCTCCACTTAAAACAAAAGGGTTTCATTACTCTGGAAAAGCTCATTTAGGTAAAAGAAAAATTTTGTTGCAATGTGTAAAAACCAAAGTAGCCATTAAATGTTGACTCTGAGCTGTTGAATGATGAGGAATTAAAAATCAAAAAGATTTTAGATAAAGCTAAATGCTTTGATAAAATGATAGAGGTTCTTGCAGCAAAAGTGAAGACTGTGGAATCAACTAAAATTGAAATACAAATCTTGACACTTGTCCCTACCGACTGGTCATATAAAAAAGTTATGTGTTTGGTGTATCAGAACATGTTGTATGCATGGCTTGCAAATTGTGTTTGGTAAGAGGTATTTTAGCTGTGCCAGACCTAAATAAAGGTTTTAAAGATTCACATTTATCTCATGACTTTTCTGAGAATGAAAAAATCAAATGTTTTTTTGTTTCATGAAAGTAATTTACCAAAATAAAATGAAAAGAAACACAAACAGAAAGAATTTCTTTTAACTTCATTTGTTAAGTGCCATCTATAAATTTTCTATGCACTGTTGATTATCATACATGAGGCAATGTTTACTGCTTTTTAAAGACAATCTATCTGTACAAAATTAATATCTGCAAAATATATTTGAATTATTTTTTTTAGATTAATAAAAACAATCTTATTGAATAGTTTAAGAAGTTACTTAGCACAATATCAATATTTTAGAGGCCATGGAACATTAGGATGATTGTCTTTAATTATAATCTTTCTTGAAAATCCTGCACATACATAGGAAAAAAACTTTAAACTTGGCAGGGTCATATCTTCTAAAGTAGACTTAAAACCCTCAGAAAATTTTTTTTGGTGTATTTGAGCAGACATTGTAGATGTTAGGCAAAAAATATGAAAATTGAAGAGGACGTATTTTCGATAGACTGACTGTAAGCTACATAGGTGAAAAGTTGTTGATTTTGGGGTTATGTATTTGGGTGAGTAAAATAAAATTTTCTATCAAGTGTAGGCTTAAAATAGTTAAATATTTGGATTCTATACTTCTTATTTGTCCTACATACCAAATTTCAGAATTATTGAAAGTATGGAAGTATTTTTCTTGAATAAAAAAAAAAATCACTTAGATTTTTAATGGCTGCCCAACACTGGTGTGTCCAGGTGTAGCAGTCCATAAGGAATGTTCCTTGTGAGTTCCTCTGTACTTGCCTGGGAGTGCCCATCATGTCTTGCTCATCTTACTTGGATGGTTTGTGAGATGGGAGGTAAGTGACCTTAGAGCTGCTGTTTTGTGGAGTGCTGCTTCCATGATTTGTTCAAAACAGCAAGCTGCATCCTTGTGTAGTTCCTTTCTAGCTTTTTATCTAAGCACTTCATTAAAATGTTAATGGTGCAGTTATACAGTAGTCGTGACACTGCTACAGTTTGGAAGAATTCCTGTTTTATTTTATTGGAGGGATCAGATTTCCAGTTGGTTGATAACCTGTCAGTAGGAGTCTGTGTCTTTTCTATACATATATCAACATCATTTTCCATAGATGAAATATTGTTACCAATGTATGTGAAATGATCTACTAATTTCAGAAGCTCGCCATTTAATGAGATAGCAGCATGTTGATTAAAACACATCATCAACTCTTCTTTTGTCTGAGGAATCTTTTTTTTTTTTTTTTTTTTTTTTTTCTTGGTTCAATATTTATTCAGGTCTTGTTGCTTGTTGCTGATTGAAAGAAAATGCATGATGCAGTTGGTTTTTTTTGTTTGTTTGTTTTCTCAATTTGGTTAGATTGCTGCTATTTCTGTGTTAGAATCAAAATAACCAATTCTTTATACAACTGAGCAACTACTTTAAGTAATATTAAAGTAGATTTATATTTGTCTCAGCCAAGTAGAGAATGTATAATGATTTATTTAAATACTTGACCTCATCTAAAATCTCATATTGTGTCTCGAAAGGTCCTCATTTATCTTCTGCTTAGCTAACTTTTAATGGCATCAAACACTAGTATATCTACATTTACTAATGTTATTGGTATGTACTAATCTTAATTTCCTACCATGTTGACAGAACCTAGAATGCACCAATTGTATCCTCTGTACAGTGATAAATGTCCCCTCAAAAAAAAAAGTGTTTGTCCTGAGTATGAGTGTAAATTGAATCTGATGGTGAGGCTCCAGTTGTAGAGCCCCCCTTTGATTGCCATTGCTCTGAGGTCCATTTTTGACCCGAATTGGTAGTGCCTGTTATCTCATGGTATGACTCTAAACTCTATATCTAGTGGTGAAGCTTTAGTTCTGGATCTTTAGAAAGTGTAAAATCATTACTTTGTTGCCATTACTCTCAGGCCCCTCTTCAGATTTGGACTTGTTGCATTTGTTAGCATTCCATCTCTAGGTCAAATAGATCTGTTTGAAAATGATTAGTATTTGATAAGAATACTTGAAACTATATAACTGTGCAAACAAATTATCATCATCAACCTTATAACTAAGTGGCAGTTATTAGTTTTAAGACTAAAGTTATAATTGTTTATGAATGATTATCATTAGTTATTTGAAACCATATATTTGGTTGGGGGGGGGGAAGACTTTTACATGAATAACCCAACAGGTGTTGATATGCCATAAAACCAACCAACATCCTAAGTCATTTCCTTACATTTGTCAAACACAAAGCCTAAAAATGTGGGAGACTTAATGAGGATTGAACCCATTTTGCAGTTGTAATGATTCACTACTCTAGCTCACCTTTTTTTTTTTTTTTTAAAACTCTGTAGCAAGATATCCAATAGATATTTGCTAAACTTGGCTTAGTTTAACAAAACAAACCAAATTCTGGATTTGGAAAGATTTGAACTTGCTTACTATTCATTTTTCAGTCACAATTTTATTGCGTTCATTTTGTGGTCTACTTGTGGATCTAATAGATGAAACTTGTGGTGGGAAAGATTTTTGTGAGTTTTAACCTTTGATTTATATCTACTAATTGAACTGTGGAATTTTGATTGGTTTGGTCAGTTTACACTTTTTTTTTTTTTTTTTTTTTTTTTTTAAATAGAATTGACTGCCATGTATACAGCACATTCTTGTATAATGCACCCCCCTCCTATATTCAGACTGATATTTTAAGAGAAAACCCAGTTATCTTGTACACTGCACAGTACTTTCTGTTTGTGATGAAAAGTTGCTAGTTATGATGAAAAATTGAGAAAAACAGACGTAATTTTGGATGAATGAAGTATATGGTATACACACCAGTCTATTGGTATTTTTAGTATTTAGTAAATACTAAGGATATGTAGGTCATAAGGTAACTGCCTATGTTTATTTATTTTATTTTATCAGGACAAGATAAGTGAGTTATATATTGTTTTCGCTTGAAAGTTATGAAGTACATTTGAACCCAGACTTCGGCAGATGTGATTATTCTTATGTTAACCATCAATAATTAAGAGAATTTATTTTTGAAAATATTGAAAGACATGTTTAGATATGAAAATGTAAAGAAAACTAAAAAAAGTTTTAGCAACTCATAAATTTCTCAAATAGGTACAGTGTTTATCCATCTCATCATGACTTATCATAAATATGGGGGAGGAGATTCCCTGTAGTTTAATGGCTAAAGTGCTGTACTGTGATCTCAAAGTGAGTGAGTTCAAACTCCAGTTGTGCTGTATTCACTTTCGGACTAATACCTTTATCCTCCCAGCTATGGGTTAAATAGTATCACTGCTGTTCTTCTACAAGGATGGCTTTGGCATTAAATAACCCATGAGGTTTGATATGCCTTTAAACAAAGATACTATACTATAAATATATATAATGTATATTCTATCACACATCCTAACTGTGGTTGTCTTTCAGTTTGAAAATGTTGTCCCCATCTTTCTCTCGGTCCTTCAACACATTTTCATTGGACTTGATATACAAAGTGAGTCTTAACTGGGTATTAAAAATTTGAGGGCAACAGAAACAGAGGGGAAATATCAGGGTTGGCCCCTTCATAGGGACTCAATGTTCTTTTTTATGTATATTCTATTGCTTCTCTCTCTCTCTCTGTATATAGTGTATTTTTTTACCCACCTCTCTTTTTCTTTTTTTTTCTTCTTTTTTTAAAGTGTTCTATATGGTGAACAGTATTAACCCTTTTAATACTTCAATCCTGTGATTCCATGTACCTGAGCTTACAAAAAAAATAAAGATGAAGTAGAAAATTCTGTTAAACTTTGTTTTAGAGTGCAGACCTCTTTGTTTAAAGTTTTTCATTTAAATGAAAAAATGTGAATTGTTTTTTTATTAAATTAGTAGTATCTGATGTGATCATCTTGAGCTTGAAATATCAGGCTCAAGTTGTATATTGTACTGAAATAGTGTTCAGCCCAAAATATTGGGTTTATCTTGTATAGTAAAATAGTGTTCAGCCCCAAATATCAGGCTTATACATTCAAAAGGCAAACAGTTTTGTCAGTAGGGCTTGGTTTTCTCATTCCTTTTTTTCTGAAGTTTTTGATGAATATAGAGGACTTGGCCATACATAGAAAATAAATGGCTATTGGCTGAATGAAATGAATTAATGTACATAGTTATGTGCTAATCAATCCTTATATAAATGCTGAATGTTGATTTTCTGCAGACAAATTATTAATTCATGTTTCATGTATAGGTCAAGCACAAATTTTGACTGCCATGCAACAATAAATTTGACAAAAAGTAGCTGTATAATTTATTTCATACCAAACGGACAATTAAGGAAAGTTGCATTACAAATATTTCTTGTTTGTTTTGTAGAGAGAAATACCATGGCAAGATATTTTGATTTTTACTTAAGAATACACAATAAAAGCTTACGATAGATAATATAATTATATACTGATATGAATAAAGTAAGAAACAAAAACAAGAATATGAGGGTCATTCAATAAATAAGGGTAAAAAAATTTTTAAAAAAGCAAAAAAAAGATTTTTTCCATAAATGTAAACTTGACATTGTTTGGAATTTATTTATTGCAAAAATACTTTTAATCTCACAAAAATATTTGTCTTGACACTATTCAAAATGGCTGCAAATCAGGATACCCAAGGCTAAACAGAGGTCTGTCATCATATTTTTGGTGGCTGAGAAGTGCAAACTATATGAAAATTAGAGAAGAATGTTATATCTACATAGAAGCACGTTTTAATAACAATGAAAAAATGTCTACAAATGGACTTAACATATGTTTTCTGCTACAATTCTGAGTGGAAAAGAGTCTATGGAGTGGAAACACACACTCTGGTAAAGAAAAAGTTCTGGGTGCACCTGTCAGTAAAGAAGGTCATGTTAACAGTATTCTGAAATGTAAAGGGGTCCATAACTCTTTTTTTTTTTTTTAAAGAGTGCAACTGTAAACAGTTTTTTAAAATTTTTTTATTGCTAACACCTTGTTGCAGATGTGTTGGTCAAGAACTTGAATCCAATAATAAAGACAGTAATGATTTACCTTATTGCTGTTATAAAAGAGCTCGTCATTGTTCACTGTGTGGAGCTTTAATGTAAAGAGAAAACAAGTATGCTCTGGAACCGCAATATTTATGCGTATTGACCACACGTGACCAGTGGGCTTTGCCAACTATAAAAGAATGGCGTATTGAGGATTAAAAAGACTTTTTGTGCTTGAGGGATAGAGAGTACTATCGAAGACGGTTTCGTCAGTGAATAATACGGAAGACTATTGGATACTGTGTCACTCAGAGGAGGGTTCAGCAAGTAACTGAATTCCAGTCACGCATTACCTCTCTGGTGTTGCTCTTTTATTTTTTTTATTTTTTTCTCTCTTCATTCTTCACCCCTTAGGTAAAATTCAGCTTATTTATGAATGACCCTTGTCTATTTACCAACAAATTAAGCTACTTATTTCATAAGAAATAAGATTTCCAAATTTTCTATTTATCATTTATGGCTAATTATCATTATTTTTATATCATTTATATGTAAATATATATATATATATATATATATTTTTATAAGGTTAGTTTTAATTCGTTTTTGTTAGGTATATGTATTGTTGTTAATTGATAAAATTTAAAAACTCCGCAGCAATTTATCTTAGAATAAAAACTTGGCAGCAATTTATCTTAGAATATTATAGCTTACATTTGGGCAATTATTATGCAGGTGTTCTGTGGAATTTTCCAGGGGTACAGCTTTCATATATATAAGAAAAAAAAATACCGACAATGATCTTAGAATGTTGATTATAGTTTAAGTTTGTGCTATTTTTATATTAGTCATGGTTCATTATCACAACCTATGTCTCCTTGAGTGGTTACAGAAGTGCTGCCTCCACATCATTCTCAATATTTACTAGTGTGACTTCATCACCAATATTGAAGATCATGAGCATCAAAGGCCATATTACTGAAGTCTCTGCTACACTGAGCAGATCTCATTTCTAGGATAGGGAATCATTGCCTGCTCTGGATCATACTGTGCAGTACGTTCTCTGCTAGTTATTGTGATAGAGAAGCATGAATAAAATGATACAAGGATTGTTTGAAAAAGTCCCTTGGTATATGTCACGTTTACCATCGCCAATGGTCTGCTCTTGCTGAGAACCATGATGCTTGGCATCTCATCATTGACAATATTGTCTTCTTTAAAAACACCTGCAGAGCTGCTCTCAATAACATAAGATGCAGAATGAGGATGCACAACATTATGCTATCAAACACTGACCAAACCTTCAGCTGCAGCCACTGCAACCATGCTGGCCTGTTCCACATTGGCTTATCATGTGCCATTGATATGGACTGTGCTCTTGTTTTTTCATTCATAAAACCAAACTTGGATTCTGTAGAATTTCAGTGGGTACAGTTAGTTTAATAAAAATACTCTGAATATTCTCTTGTATCAATGAGATTATAGTGAGATATAATGAAATTGTAACATATAAACTTTAGAAAGAATTAAATTAGAACCAAAAAGAATAGAATTAGGTAACAATTATTCTAATATAAAATATTCTTAATATTTTAGAATCAGTTATGAGAAAGTACTTTTCGGCTTTTCAGCTGATCTTGATATTTGTTCAAGTAATTAATTTCTGGTGCTTACGACTTGAATTGGCAAACAATTGGTTACAGTAGGTACTGTAAACAACCTACAGCTTGCTTGTTAAAAGTTTGGTAAGTAACAATTCTCCTGATTACAGAAGTTAAGCAACAATGAACTTGTTTAATACTTAGATTGGGTGACCTCTTCATAAGAACAGGGTCAGTAAAAATTAGTAACAACCCCACAGATCACGGAAATTTCTTTCTTGGCTTTTTGTCTGTTCTCCAAAGAAAATAGATTGATTTGATTTTAAAGGTTTTTTTTTTTTTTTTTTTTTTTTTTTTTTTTTTTCAATCATTTGAGGAAGAAGACCAGATTTATTTTTGATTGATAACAAATTTTTGTTTATCATTAGATATTTTGATTGCCTTATTTTCAAAATGTGGCTTGAATATTTCTTGCTTCTGCTCTGTTAATGAGGTTAAGAATACACTGTATCCTCAAAAGGTGTCCTAGGTAGAACACCAAACTGATGATGGGTTTCCAGTTATGGAGATTTGGGGAATGTGGATTACCTCTTCATAGTCATTACTTCCTATGTCCACTTCGAACCAAGATGGTAATATCTGCTAGGGTCACCTCTCTGGGTCAAATAAATCTGTTTAAAAATTATTAGTATTTGATGGGATTATATGCAAAAAAAACCCTCTTGAACAACTACACAAAAAATGTAATTACAGGCATACAATGAATGCAATTCCCTAACCTCAATTCATAAAATGAACCTAGATAAATTGATAAGCCATTAAAATCAGTTATGTCTCTTGTTACTTCTGCTGTCTACGTGTAATCATCCCACACATTTGATAATTGGTTGTTCTTTTTACTTGAGAGGAAATGACTAAAGAAAATTGAATTTATTCTGGTAAAGCTCTGTGGCTGATGAGGTGTGAAATGTTACTTGAATAAGTCAAAATTTTTGTATCATTTTGGTATGTACTAACTTGCAGCACATATATCATGTGACCAAAGCAGTTCAAGTCATGAAAGGTGCCAACTGAGGTTGGTAGTATTGTGGTAGTCAGTTTGCTGACATGTTGTGCATTGCTTCACTTTGTGTACCTTTCAAATCACACCCAAATGTGTAATTTAGTCTAATCGATGAACTTTATAATTTTGAACTGGGTGAAAGCAATCATAAACATTTGTTGTATGAAAGGTGAAGGCGCAGTTGATTCTGGTTGAGTAACAGGATGTTTCAAGAAATTTTGCTCTGGTTGCAGGAACCACTATGATTGGACATGGTCAAATCAGTCTAAAACTGGATTCCAAAACTGTGCTTCCAGCTATAGAAGCAAATCAAGGGATTAACATTTGGAGAGTATCAGGCAAAGCTCAGCATCTTACAGTCCAGTATTGTTCATAACATTCATGACCTCTACAAAGCATCCACAACTGCCAAATTTTTCTTCATCCTACCAAATTATTGCAAAACTTTTGACTCACCCTGGGAAAATAGTTGTAGCTAATTTGATACATAAATATCCTCTCTTATTTACCTTTTAAAAAAGAAAAATTTTATTGGGTACTTGTTCACAATTGTTCCATTAGTATAATGGTTAGTGTTTGCCAATGATTTGGGAAATCCCAGGTCAAGTCATACCAAAGACTCTAAAAATGGTACTTGGTGCATTTTTGCTTAACACTCAGCACTATAAGGTATGGATCATGGGTAAGTGGAGAAATCCAAGGATAGGAGTAGTGCCCTCCCCTACACTTTGGTGTAGTAGCTATTGAAAAAGGAGCCTTGTGGTCGCCCTCAACCAAAGTCAACCGACTTAGTTATTCAGTATAGCCAACTGAAGGGGAATGTTTTTGGTAATTTACTAGGGTCAATTTTGAACAACTTCCGATGAGTTAATTTTCTCGGTGAGCTATTCTGAACAAATACCTTTCATTGCTTTGTTATGTGAGAAATACCAATTGATAAACTAGCAAGGTAAAAGTTTGTGTTGGTTAAATTTGTTTATTTTTTTGTCAATTAAATCATTGGTTGTCAAGAATGATGGATGAAGTTGATCTACATCTATCTTGTCACCAGTAAATAAATTGATCAGATAATCAGGTCAAGAGATTTAAAATATTAATCCCTTATTAAACCGCAAAGTTCGCATAAGCAACTGATTGGCTCATTTCAAATTTATGGACAAGGTAGATAGTTTTGTCTTATAAAAGAGTCTAGCTTCTCTATTCATGTCTTTGTTTTTATTTTTTTAATTTACTACTGTAACTTTGTGTGTATATATTTATGAAGGTATATGTGTGAGTGTGAATATATATGAATATGCATAGGTGTGTGTGTGTGTGTGTATGTGTGAATGCCTGTATGAATGTGTGTGTGTAGAGATATATATTTGTGTGTGTGTTTGTTATAGGTCCAAAGAAAGTAAAAATAAATTTTAAAATAGGTAGGTCTATGAAGAGATTTGTATTTAAAAATTTTTTTTTTCTTACATATATATATGTTTCCAGCTTGTTGCTTTTGTCAGAGAACATATGTGGCACAAGGCCTTGTTAATGGGGTACTCAATGAGACTTGAACTCATTCTTGTTTGCAGTTTGAATGTTTTTTCCTTTGGTTGTGGGTTTTACATACAGGTTATTCTCCCTTTTTCTTAGAGTGTGTTTACTTCAGTCTGCTTTACCCATCTTTGATATTTGATATGTTTTTGTCTTTGTGTGTGTGTGTGTGTGTGTGTGCTCATTAGAGTGGTTTTGGGTTTCACTAACAATTATTTTTCTTCTGTGTGTGTTTTGGGGAGTTTTTTGTGTGTGGCAGTGTGGTTTTAAATTTACTGTTAACTATTTCCTTTTTTTTTTTTTTGTCTGTGTATATGTATTCACATATGTGTGTGTGTGTGTATATATATATATATATATATATATATATATATATGTTTCCAGCTTGATGCTTTCATCTGAGAACATGTCTGGTATAAGGTTTTATTAATGAGTATTCAATGAGATTTTAACTTACTCGTGTTTGTAGTTTGAATGGTTTTTAATTACTTAAGTTTTTTTTTGTGTGTGTGTATGTATATATATATATATATATATATATATATATATATGTGTGTGTGTGTGTGACAGACAGAGAGAGAGAGACCTCCCCAGGTGGATTTATTAATTAATGGTTCTAAGTGATTGGAATGAATTTACTAATTAAATGGATATAAGGGTAATTTCAGAAATAAGGTTGTTTTTTTTATACAGAGAAAAGAAAAAGGAATTTCTTTTTTTTTTCCTTTGGAATAAGATTTCTGGGGTTGAATTTGTTATTTAAGTGGGGTAATGGTTCGGGGTAGTTGATGGATGGGTTTGTTAATTAAATCCTATGATAAATGGTGAATGGAATTTTGGGTGGTCTGTGGACAAAATCCAGATTCAAGTCCCGAAACAAGATAAGTAGGTTTTGCCTGCCTCAAGTGGTTGCTGGCTGCAGAAAACTCAGCGGGGAATCCAAATTCATTTTTAGTACCACTTGAAAAGCAGTCATCTGCAGAGGGAGAGACCAACATTTTTTCAGCGGTCAGAGACAGACATTTTTCAGCAGAGTCCAGAGGGAAGACAGACAACTGAGTGGTCAGACAGAGACTCTGAACATTGCGAAAACGACTTGTTGAATCTTGCTTGTCCGATCAGAACCAAGAGATGGAAATAGAATTGTTGTGAATCCAGATAATTTTGCCAACAAAGCCGAGAAAATAAACCTCTAAGTCAATGTGTCTGTAACAAGGATCCGTAGTTGTTTCCCTTATACCATCTAAATAGATCACTCGTTCCGCCTTTTTCCCTCTTTGTCACTTCCATCCGAATGAGTGAATCTCGTGTAACCTTTTTTGTACTCTACGCATTTGCGTAATTTCTTTTGTGGTGAGATAAAGACAATAGCCTTAAAGAGGTTTTTATTATACAAGAATTGAAACTGTTGCTTGTCTCTTTTTATGTCCTTATGGCTGCAACAAAAACTATTTTCTTCATAAATAGCGATTCCTTTTGGTGTGGAACCCATCCTAATCAACTCCCACAATAGGACTGTTCAGATGGGGGGGGGGCAGAAAACCGCTGTTTGGATGAAGAATTCACAATGTAGTGAATAGTGGTGGTCCCTTTAGTTAAAAAAAAAAAGGAGCCCGTGTGATTTTATTTCGGCAAAAACGCTAGAGTAGATGAGATTCAGTGGCTGGCGGCTGAGTTCTATGTCAGATATATATATATATTTCCATTTGTATGTGTGTGTATATGATTCATGTTTTATTAGACTTTGGTTTAAATTTATCTATGAAATTTCTTTCCTTTATTTGAAGTTGCAAGTAGTCGTTGGTTTGATAAAT
The DNA here is from genome assembly GCA_963585895.1 of Sepioteuthis lessoniana. NCBI lineage: Eukaryota > Metazoa > Mollusca > Cephalopoda > Myopsida > Loliginidae > Sepioteuthis > Sepioteuthis lessoniana. The sequence continues at coordinate 815,948 of OY757932.1, read as the reverse complement.
TGGCATTATTTTAAATTCATCTCAGCTACATTGGTATCGGTATTTTGAAACATTGAATTTTCTGTTTTCTTCTATTTTGATATTACTCTTGCATAGTGGTGTCCTTGTATTAAGGGCCTGTGTGGACACAATGTATATTTCTTTGCATTCGCTACATTCAATTATGTAGACTGTGTTTTTTGAGCTGCAGCTTAAGTTTTTCTTTATTTTGAATTTGGTTTCTGGGTTTTTAAAGATATAGGATTTACCTTCTATGATTATATCTTATATTTTGCGTCGTTTATTTTTACATTTGGTAATTCCTTGTGTTTTCTCCAAATGTAGAAGAGGTAAGTATTCTTGTTAGATTTTTCAGTTGTCTCTGGTTTTTAATTATTTTTGTTGTGTCTAGTATTTCTTTGATTTTGTTCTTGTTTTCAATTTCTTCTAGATTTTTCATTATTTCTGTGAATAGTTCTGGATTATTTTTGTTGTAGGTTGTGATGTATGCTAGGGGTTTCTCATTGTTGTGTTTTTTGGGGTTCCTTAATTCTCTTTGGGGTATTTTTTCTGCTAATTCCAACCGTGCTGATAGCGCGACATGATGATTTATTAGTCTTGTTGGATATCCTCACTGGTGTAGGGTTGTGTGTAGCTCTTTGAGGCATGTTGTTTTTTTTTTTTTTTTTTTTTTTTTTTTTAGGTTTTTATCAGTGATCATTGTGTGTATTCTACGTGCTAGCATGTAAGGGATGGATTTTATACAGTTTTTGGGTGGTGGCTACTGAAGTGGAGGTATTGTTAGGTGTCTGTTGGCTTGTGGTAGATATCTGTGATGATTTGGCCATTTACGTTTTTTATAATGGTGTCTAAAAATGGTAATCCTTTTAAGCTGTGTTCCATAGTAAATTTTATTTTGGGGTGTAGGTTTTGTAGTAGGTTGTGCGATTCATTTATATCTCCCCATGTGCACTTCCAGAATATGAAGCAGTCATCTAAATAACTTTTCCATAATTTGGTAAATTCTTCTTTTATGTTGTTGCCGTATTTTTTTACCTATTATGTCATAGATTTTCTTCTAAATATGCTAGGGTTAGGGTAGTGTATGTTGGCGCCATTTTAGTTCCCATAGCTGTTCCTAATGTCTGGATATAGTTAATGTTATTGAATTGGAAGGAGTTATTATCAAAGATTCTTTCTGTACCCTCCATTATAAAATTTTTTGTTAAATCCTGGGTGTAATGTGTCTGGGTATTTATCTATCCAAAATGAGATGGCTTGTTTTCCTAATTTATGGGGGATATTGCTATATAGGTTTGTGACGTCAAATGTGGCTATGAGTGTGTTAGGATCAATTTTTTTTGGTATAAAGTTTAAAAAAATCTATGTTGTCCTTAATATAGCTTTTTATTTTATTTAGGAAATGTTGTAAGATGTCTATTAGTTTGCTAAGTCTGCTAGTCGGACATGACGGGATTGTTGGTACATGCAAATTTAAAAAGACAAATGCCAAGCGACATATGCAAAATTAGGAGATTTACAATATGAAGAAATTTGTTAAAGTCACAAGAGCCCTTTCATCTGAGATTTGTCAAGTGACAACCTTCAGAAGTTGTTTGAAAACAATGGAAATAAGTAAAAGGGGGATGAAAATGAAAAATGGTAGCAAGACAAAGGGAGAAGAGAAAAAAAAATTAAAACCACCCTAAGTCAAGCATAAGATATCTCCTAATAAATTGAAAGAGTATTTAGGGTTTTGTTTTCATAGAGAAGGCCTATTAAATGAAATATAAGTAGCCTCTTGGACAATAAGATGTTGTTTGGTTCTGGCTCTGTACAAGACCACAAAACACTCATCACTGTAATTAACCACACAACTATTTCAGACATTCAAATGCTCACAGATGGCAGAATTGAGCAATTTTGAATTATCAGATATTGTGTAGTTATGGATATTTCTTGGAACATGCTATTTAACACTAACCTTGAGACATTGAAAAGTGGGCCCTATACAAATATATTGAAATTTATAAATTAAATTGCTTTGTTGAAAGATAGGGAGCACGTCCTTATGAATAAAAAGAAATGCAGCTTGATTAGTAAAGATGGTTTGAACCATAGCCCTATTCTGACAGATTATAACAGGAAGAAACCTTATGGGCAATCAACTAGCTTGGAAATCCAATCCAAGGAAGTCTAACATAAACTGGGCATTTAGAAGGCTAAGTGGCCTGATGTTATTGCTAAACATATTAAGTTTTGTTAATGGTGTCAACAATGAATTCCTCAGGATACCCATTACTCAAAAAAATAAATTTTTAATCTGTTCAAATTCGCTTTTAATCTTGTTATCCAAACAAATTTTAAGAGTCCTGAATGTGAGACACTTAATCAGGTTAACCTTTTTGGACTTAGGAACAAAAGTATCTCAATTCAAATACAGACTGGAGAACACAGACTTTCTATATATGAAATTTACAAAAGTAATTGAATGGCGTTTGACCAATGCATTAAAGAATGGTAATTTGTTATCCTTCTCTTCATCCATAGTGAAGGTTAAAAACGGATGTAAATCATTCAAACAATGGAAGAATGACAAAGCTTCATTACGTAAACTAAAACAAGCGAAGGTGTCATCCATGTAACATAAATAGATATAAGGTTTGAGGAACCTGCTGAAGTTTCTCATAAAACCCAACAAAAATATTAGCAAGAATAGGGCCCAAAGGAGAACCCATTGAAATACCATCTACCTGACTGTGCAATTGAAGGAATTGGCTACCAAGTCAGTTTCCTTCAGTTTTAATGACGCCATGTATGGTCATAATGTAGTGATTTACTGAGTCCCATCTATATTATTTTAGGAATGTGAATTTTAAATAGTTATCTCCCTTTTATCAGTATTGGCCCAAATATTTCATGCTTTAATTTTTAATTCTATGCTATTTATTTGGGACAAATAATTAAATTTAAAAATATAAAAAATTCTTAATGTTATTGTATAATATTCATATATAATTATTAAATAAAATATATTAATATAAAAATTTAAATTTCTTATTAAATTGATCCTTGCATGAAAAATTGTAGGTATTATAACCATCATTAATCTATATATTTTCACAAAGGTTAAAAATTCAAATTTATTCAAGGAAATATATTTCTAAGCCTAAATCTAAATGTAAATTGTACCAGACTAAACATTAATATTAATTCAATTTACAATTAATTATATTAATCACTAAGGGGAACTTAAATTTGGAATGATGAAAAAATGTGGTTTAAATTCACTTTTCAATTAGCTAGACCAATAGCCATACGCAATGTTGTCCATGATTTTGACTTGTTGTATAATTTATATACTAGTGTGAATTAAAAGTTTTACTATATTTTTGTACTTGCTATTTTGTGGTGCATATGTCATGTGACCATAGCAATTCAAGATGTGGGAAGTACCAACTGTGGTTGATGTGTTGGCACGTTTTACATTGCTTCATTTGAAAGCCACCCAAGCCTTCAGTTGCTTACAATATCTACCATTACTAAGTAGTCACTCATTTAATCACTAAGCAGGCTCATTGATGCTTAACTTCATTGATTTAGTGAATAGTGGTGCTTTCAGTCTTACCCGACTATAGATTATACTGTTGCCATTGTTACTAATTTTTTAAAATATTTCTTTTTTAATTTAATTTCAGGGTTCTTTTTTATGTTTCATTGATATTTTTTTTTTGTTGTCTCAGGATTTGATAATTTGTGCTTAACATGAATTTTTGTTTCTCTTTCAGTTCAACAACCCATTGATTTTGTTGCTTCTTGCTTCAGCCTTGGTGAGCACAATCATGAAACAGTTTGATGATGCTATTAGCATTACAATTGTAAGTATTGAATTGATTCTATTGATACAATATTCATTAGTATTATTGTTTGTTGAATATTGTACATCATGTTACTACTCTTCATTAGTCTCTTCTACATGACTTTTTTTTATTGGTTATACATTTTATTATCAACTCTGTTGGTAAGGATTAGAATACACCAACTTTATCCAATGCAGAGAGGTGCCCTCTCTCTAAAAAAAGGAAAAAAAGGTAAAGTTTCTTCCTTCTAAAAAAAGGGGTAAGGTGCCCTCCCTCTGAAAAAAAAAAACTGCTGATCTTTTAAATAATTTTTTTTAATTTAAATCAAAGAAAATCATGACCATCTTGATCTGCTGAATTTATTAGCAAAACACAAGATTGTGTAAGTGCAGTGTTTTCTATGCTCAGCAGAACTTTGTCTATGCAACTTTTTCTTCTTTAATAAAATAAAGAATGATTCTAGATGTTAGCTATGAAAACTTAGAGGACATCAGACGAATTAGAAAAGCTCAGCTACTTACCAAATCAAAAGATATTTCGAAATTGCTTTGCCCAATAGAATACACACTAGAATGGAATATACTCTTTAGATGTCACAAGAACTGTTTTAAAGAAAATTAACATTACATTCATTCTTTGTTCATTTCTGCCTTGGTAAATACAGCTTCACTGGCAATACTTTTTGGACACACCTAATATATGTATATATTTGTTTTTATTGTATGCTTTTAATACATTTGAAAGACATACTCTGAATGACAAATAGGAAATTTTAAAACTTTGTTACTGCCCATATAGAAGCAGCAACAGAGTGCATATAAACTAAACTAAGAATCAAATGTAGGGTTCCATGAGAATCAAGACCAGTTAGAGAAATGCGATAACATGAAAAAAGGCATCCTTACTTAATAAAAGAAACCAACAAATGCCAATGGGCAGAAACTTAAGAAATCCCAGAGAGAACTAACACATACCAAAAAGAACAGCTAAAATATATTTAAGGCCAAATCAATAAAATCAGATATTTCGTAGAAGATAGATAATCATGATTAGTATGGCAGACAGTAAATGAATTTAGTGGAAAGATCAATTCCTCAAAAGCAAAACTAAAAGTTGCCAGCTAAGAAGAAAGAATACAGAAGTGGAAAGAATATTTCAAGAATCTGCTTGGAAACCCTTCCGAAATTATTGATAAACCTACTGGAAAAATTATCAATTGCCAACTAGACATCAAACTAGGACAGTTTATGGAGGAAGAACTTGATGCAGTAATGAAAAAAGTTAAAAATGGGGAAGCTGCAAGTCTCAATGAAATTCCTCCTGAAGACAATAAAATTTGATAACATGCGTCTTTGATAGTGCAACACTGTCTATGAACAAATCACAAAGAAATGGACAAAAGGCTGCATCTTCCCCTTCCCCAAGAAAGACAACCTTGGAATCACTATGAAATACACTGATACAACTCTTACTGTTATAGCTACTAAGGTTTATAATGTCCTGCTTCTCCATTATATCTGACCTGAAGTTGCGAAAATTCTTAGTGTTGGATCATTGAAGGGGTACATGCAAAAGTTTTCAAGCAACACTTGTTTGTTGATTCCATACACAGAGGAAAGATAGAGCAAGTACTGAAAGCAATGGTTTGCTCACTGGTATGAATCCTACTATTCTCCCAAATATGGGTAAATAGTATGGCAGACTGGGCTCTTTAACCTTGCTAGGGCAACCAGAAAAGGAGAAAGAATTTATCAATTCAAACCTGTTCAATTCCATCTAAAAATTGACCTTATATCACATCCTGCTTGTGCGGAGGGGTTGAATAAATATGAATGTACATGTGAGGTTTTGCTGAAAAGTTTGACTAAGATACTTTCATGAAATGTGACCCAAAGAGGTTTATTTTTCAACATAGTTCCCCTTTTGATCCACACACTTCTTCGGTGTTGCAGTGCTTGGATCACATAGGTCAAAAAAAGTCATCAACAGCAGATATGACATAATCATATGAACTTTTCTGCCCACCCTCCAATATACAGATATAAATACATGTATATACATAAATACATACACAGGGTTGCCTAGTTAGCTGGGGCTGTAGAATACACTGACTGCTTCTCTATGGAAGGGGTAAGACCCCCCCCATGAGTGTCCTGGATATGACACTAAACAATCTGATGGTGAGGTTCCAGTAATGCTGGGGCTTTAGGGAATGCGGAGCACTCCTTCATTGCCATTGTTCCCAGGTCCACTCTGTCCTGGCATGGTAGCACCTGATAGGACCCTATCTCTGGGTTAAATAGAACTAACGGCATACTTATACTGAATTGTTTGACTAAACTGAATAGCTTGAAATAGAAATGTTTTTGACAATTAAACCGTACTTACATTTTAAACTGCGTGCTTATGCTAAACTGAATTATTTCAAATAGAACTGTTTTTTGACATTTACACCAAACTGAATTGTTTAACATAGAAATGTTTTGACAGGTAACTGTGTGTAAACAAAATCTGTACCTATACTAAACTGAATTAGATCTGCTTGACTAAACTGAATAGCTTGAAATAAATGTTTTTCACAATTAAACTGTACTTAAATTTAAACTGCATGCTTATCCTAACCTGAATTGTTTGAAATAGAACTAAATTCATAAAAATGGATTTGGCATTAAATAACCTACGAAGGTTGATATGCCATAAAACCCAACCAACCAACATACACAGGTTGTTTCAGAAAAATTGATGTCATTTCATAATCTAATCAGTTAACCAATTTTCATTCAAATTATCTTAAATTTTAACAGCATTTGTAGAAACAATTGAAAATTCTATGTTTAATGTTTAAACGCCTTTTCTTTTCTGGTGAATGACATTTCTAGACCTGAAAAGAAAATAACATAAAACATTAAACAGAATTTTGAGTTGTTTCTACACATGCTGTCAAAATTTGAGATCATTTAAATAAGAATTGGTCAAGTTATTACGTTACAAAATTGTGTTTTCTAAGAGACTGTGCGTTTGTGTGTATATATACACACACACACACAGATTCATACACCTTGTTTTCCATTTACAAAAACTTATTTGTCTCTTTCACTTCATATGTAAATAGAGTGAAGTTCAAATACCTACTTTTTATCAAGGAAGCATCTGGATTTCTCTCTCTCATATATAAGGGCTGTCCAGGTTTTTTCATTCTATTTTTTTTTTTTTTTTTAAGTTAGTAATGTTTTTGTTAATGGTGGTCAAGTTAGATATCTCATAGGTGTTTGTGTCTTCAAAAAGTGAAATAATTTTGTCTATGTACCTCTGTGCATGATTACAATGCTACCACTTTTGTCGGCAGTAGAGATGATGATGATGATGATGATGATGATATTTGGGTTTTGGGTGATGTTGGACAATGCCTGTGTATACCTTTTTGGGGAGTAACGATTCATTTGGTTGTGAGATAGCGTTGAGGATCCACAACTTCACAAACAGAATCTCCTAAAACATCCACTGGATGATAAGAAATTTCAACCATACCCACTCTTACAAACAGTCCAACAAACTCTTCCGCCTCCTGGAAGAAAGCAAATGGAAACACATCGGATGCCCAGAAATGGTCGTAAACTTAACCAACTTTCAATTCTCCACCACCAAAATGGAAGCCATCAGTCTCGGACTAAAATTTGCAACAGGCATATACAAAAACATCACCACAAACATCATACTTGACAATTACTGAAACTGTGACACCAACTTTTCCAAAGGTTTCATCCAAGGAATCATCCTCACCACTCTCTCACAACCAAATGAATCATCACTCCCCAAAAGGTATACACAGGCATTGCCCAACCTAACCCAAACATGATCATCTCTTCTGCCGACAAAAGTGATGGTGTTGTAAAAATGCACAAACAGTTCTGTTGACAAAATTATTTCTCTTTTTGAAGACACGAACACCTATGAGATATCTACCCTAACCACCATCAATAAAAACATTACTTCCTTCAACAAACTTTTCAAAAATCTCAAAAAACCAAAAACCTGGATATCCCTCATCAAATACCACCCTCCCAACCCCTCTGCTCAGGCAGGATATGACACAAGGTCAATTTTTAAGTGGAGTTTAACAGGTTTGAATTCAGAGTTTTCCTTCTCCTAGACTAGTTGCCTTGCCAAGGCTGAAGAACCTAGTCTGCCCTACTATTTACCCATAGCTGGAGGGTGAATAATTGGATCCATACCTTTCTCAAGGGTATTAGTGCTATGTGAAATGCAATCAGTCTCATCCAGGATTTGAACTCGTGTTGCCGTGTTCATTTCCTACGACGAAAACCAATACACCATGGGCACTCCCATATATATATATATATATATATATATATATATATATATATATATATATCTCTTATAATGGAGATCATGTGTCAGTTGCAGTTTCCGAGACAATGTCACTACTGAAGTCACAAATCCCTTAGTTATTTACAGCATATTAATTAGCATTTTATTTATTAATAATGTCTCTATTAAAAGTCTAATCAAGTAAAATTTGCCTCAAAACAGCCAATGTTATTAATGTATTTAAAATCTTCTAATGTATGTTATATATCACTCAGAAATAAAGATATATTTATTGTAGAGATAATTTACATTCTGGTTTTAACAAATAATTCCTTGTTCTTTCTGATGTTATTGTTTTATTCTCAGATCTATTAAAAGCAGTTGTATATGTAATTTTATTAAGAAATCTGTTGTAGAGAAGTGATGATACTCCTCTGTATTTGAATGGACTATCCTATTTGAATATAAGCAGCTACAGAGTTTGCCCAGCAGCCATTATCCCTTGTGAGACTACTTAGAACTATACTTCTGTTAACACATCCTTGTACATCTTGTAAAATAAACCTTTTTTTCATTTTAAGTTAGAATTCAAGTTATTATTCCAATAATCTCAACAACATTTACAATAAAATCAATTATACTTGGAGGATGCATATTTTTACTCATATAATCTACACACAGTATCAATTTTGCATGTAAGTATATCAAGCACACACACACATAGAGAAAATACTTAGGACTAAATGGTTTGTATGTGCATTTTCTGTTATTTGAAATTAATCAATCTTATTCGTCGTTTCATTTGTACTTAGATTGTATTTGCAGTCTATTGTTATTTTCTTTTATTATTTCTTTATATAATGTCTATGTTTGATTTTATTTATTTTTTTACAGGCCATTGTGATAGTCGTGACAGTTGGCTTTGTCCAGGTAAGTAGGTTTGTTTTTTGGTGGGGAGGGGGGATTTTATGTGGAGATTTTTTTCCCCCCAGTTTAAGTCAGCAGAAATTTTAGATCACTTTGACTTGGGGAAACTATGTAAGAAAAATGATTATGAATAGATTTAAGAAATGATTAGAACTGGTCCAACATCACAACTAAGTTTTTATTTCATTGAATATCTCTACATTACTAGAATTCTCATTTTTTATATATATGTAGTCACTTTTTGAAAACTTTAGGATAATTTTTTTATATGTAAAAATTTTTTTTTTTTTTCATGATCTTCTGTTCAGGAAACTTGGGATCTCTATCAAACAAAACTGATAATGGATAGAAAACACAGATTTAAGAAGTCCACGGCTCAGCTCCACAAAAAAACAAACCTTAGAAATCAATCATATTGTCGTCTTATTCACTCTGGTGGTGGTGGGGTAGAGGAGACACTGCTCTTCAACTTAAGTAGACCATAACTATTGCAGTATGGACAGTGGATGAAGATTTAGGTGCTGATCAATTTTCTATCCCATTCTATCTTTGAGTTAACTGCTCATTATTGCTTTACTTGGACTGCTACTCAACTTTAACCCTTTTTGTAACCAGCTATCGTGAATGGTGGGCAGAAGAAGGACCTCAGCTCACTTTGTAATCATCTCTAACTCCCTGACTACTACTGGTCTATTGAGTTTGATAAGTCATCAAAATCAGCATTCAGTTGTGTAGCAAGCTGTGTCAGTTTCTGAATGAGCTCTAAAGAAGGAGAGCTATTTATAGCCTGTTGGAGTATTCCATTGTGCACACGTGGGCAAGTCCATTCTCTGGATTACAATTGGTTACTGGTCTATGCGTGGGCATATTAGTGTGTGTGTGTATGTATATATATATATATATATATATACACACCAGCTTTTTCTTTAGTAATTTTTTCCAGTGACTGTATTGAGTTACAGCTTATTTTATTTTTGCCTGCCGACTGGACGCTAGTTGGGAACCCTTATGCCAGGAAGTGTTATTGCTGTTATTATTCTACATCTCCTCCTACCCCATTGCACGAGGGTAATGGCCTCTGGGGGAAATGAATTCCTTCAAGCCTGGCTGGTTGTGTGCACTAGTAATCTGGACAATGCCTGGGCGGTTTTTGTTTGCATTAGTGTAGGTGGCTGAGTGATGTTGTTTGATGATGGATATGTTGACAATCTTGTTCCATTGTCTGTGGTTTGCGGCACTGGTGTATTGAGTTCCTGGTATCTCCTATGGTGTTGGTATGGGGGAGGATTACTAGGAATAGGAAGTGGAATTGCTGGGGTTTCATGCTTCCTAAGGAATCTGCAATTCCGCAAGGGGATCCTACCTGACCCGTCAACCCTGATCTGGTATTGGTGGTTAGGGAGGGTTTCAATGATTTGGACTGTCGTGTCCCATCAGCAAGTGCTCTGGCATTGTATTGAAACTGTTTGTTTCTTTTTGAAGTGGGCATAGGGTGTGTGCAGTGTGGTGGTATCATTCTATCAGGTGGGCATTGTGGCAAGATGGACTTATGTCACAGTTTTGGGCTGCAGCTATCCACTTTGTGTGCGTTTTGTATAGTTTAGGTTGAGATGGCATGAAGTCATGCAACTTACAGTTGAGTAATAGTTGAGCAAGGGATAGCCTGATGTTCTGGAAGGGTGTGTGTCTGTATTGGAGGATAACTCTTGCTGCATGGTCAGTGTCCAAAGATCCTTGGAGTTCTGTGTTGCCATTTACTATTCTTTTAGTTGCCTTGATGGCAAGCTCTTCCTGACAATAGGATTGAGGGTAAGCTGCAGATGGTAGTCTGTGCTTTATAGCCCAGTCCTACAGAAACTTTTTGAATGGAAGGAACATGAAAGGTGGTCTACCATCACTGTTGAGTTCTTCAGGGGCGCCTTAAGTTTGGAATATGTCTTGGCAGATTGAGATAAGCCTTGAGGCTTTAGTTTTCTTGTGGCTTAAGTGGTATAGAATTAGCCAGCCAGTCAATCTATCTATACTTGCTAGGTATCCATGGTTTCCAATGTAGAAGAGGTCCATGACAATCTGCTGGAATGGCCAATCAGATGGTGTCAAGGTGATTGGTTCTCTTGGTTGACTTGAGCATACTGTGCGATTGGCTTTGGTAGTACAAATTGAGGCGTTGATTATGGGCCAATATACAAATTCATTGGCATAAGCCTTCATACCAATTTCGACTTGGTATGCAGAATGCAGCCTATACACGGCTTTTGCATGTTGAGAAGTGGGGATGGCAATCCTTTGGTCTAAGAGCACTAAGCTGTTGTCAATGTTGAGGCAGAGCCTCACTTCCCAGTATTAGCAGACCTTGGGTATTGTGAGACTGCGCAACTTTGGAAATCCCTTTTGTTTGGTGTATTGTGTGTCGCCATGTCCAGCTGTACAGAGGTGAGTGCTATGTCATCGTTCATCCCGAACATTGCTAATAAGGTTGATGATTTGACCCAGTCATTCTTGTCATTAGACTGATGTCTGACTGAGAAAGTTCTGCAGGAAGTATGTTTAGGAGCACTTGCAAAATGGTTACTGGTTTGTGGGAGACTGCATCAGAGACTCTGTGCTACTTCCCAGAGCAGTGCTGGATGGTAAACCTGTACCTTAAGGCTTTTTTCTTTTAGCTTGAATAGTTGTAGGTTTTGGATCTTACTTAGGCCGCTATCATCAAATGATTCTTTTAGTGGTTTGTGATCTGTGACCATTATGAGGTTAGGGCAACCCATGACAAACATGTGGCATTTTTCCAATGCCCATTCTATTGATGCTGCCTTGCTTTCAATTGGCATGTATCTGTGTTAGGCATCAGTGCATTCCTTTTTTGCTCCAGTTTGGAGCAAGGCAGATGACGCAATTGTTTTCAAATGTAGCAATGCCATTCTGGACTAAGTCAACTATGATCTGTTTGGAATGTAGCTTCAAGACTCTGGTTTCATATGATTTGGCATCAGCAAGTGTTTTCAGGATTGGAAAGTTTGATATCGCCTCCAGCATGGACTCAGTAGGGGTCTTTTCAGAGGGCGTTATCTGGAGGCCCCTGAACATCATTACATCCTGGCAGAACTGGAATTTGTCCCTGCTGAGTACGATTCCATTTTTTGCACAATGGAACAGGAAATCAAAGGCGTGATAAAAGCTTTCTTTGATATTGGAGTCATAGAGCCGGGTGTTGTCTACGACTTTCACTTTGTGGAGAATGTTTATTATTTCATTATACCTCCAAGTATAGGCCTCTTCAGATGCAAGGTAACCTTGGGGTATCCTGAGGTACATGAATCTCCCCGATTCTGTGATAAAGGTGGTTAGTGGCTTGGATTCTTTATCTAAGGGGATGGAGTGGAATCTATCAACAGTGTCTATCACTGTTTTCTTTTGTTTAGGTGGCATTTGTAGTGCTAACTGGCATGGTGACTCTGTATGGTGTGTCTCCTATTTTCATTGGGAATTTAAGTGTTGGTAATCTATGGTCCTTTGTGGCTTACCGGTTTTCTTGGCCATAATGACTATTGTGCTACACTAATCAGTGGGCATGCCAACTGGTATTGGGGTTATGATGCCCCTTTTCACATCTTTCAAAAGGGCCTGCCTTACTGGTTCTTTGAAGTGGAAAGACACAGGAATTAGGTTATATCTGGCTTTAGGGATTGCTCTCTTTTTAAGGTGGATGTGGGCAGCGGGGGCCTGTCATGGGAGGGAATGTCCCATTATTTTTAATTGCCCTTTTGGCAAAATGCTTGAGGAGCCAATTTGAGCTTGTTTCTGTTGGAGGAAACGGTTTTTGGAGGGGGGTGGATGGGTTTGGGGCTAGTGTTTCTGCCTGCTAAGGGTATATATCGTATTGCGATATATTTTTCGTTTGATAATGTCACTGCTGGGTTTGGAAATTTTTCTAGCAGTATTCCAACGTTAATGGAGACTGCTGAAGTAAAGCTGCTGGATATTTTTGCATATGTAAAGGGCTTGTTTAGTTGTTCTCCCCTGTATTACGAATTTCACTGGCAGCCAACCCTGACATATGAGTGTGAAGTCTCCTTCAGCCTAAATGAATTTCCTTGATAGGAGGAGGTTGTTTATTGTGATCCCCATAATAATTCCCTGAGATATATGGTGGCTTCACTGTCAGAAAGATTGTCATCTTAATGCTATAGCCACTGGGGATATCTTTACCATGTTTAGGATTAGGTTTTGGTGAGAACAGGATTACATATGCATCTATTTCCATTATTTGGCTTGTCTCTTCAGACAAGACGCCTGTTGTTTGGTCAAATTTCATATGGGTGATGAGTATGTCCATAGTGGCTTTATTAGTCTCCAGACTTTTTATGACAGCCCATTGAGGTTTCTTAGCCCAGCACACCCTCAGAAAGTGGTTAGGCTCCCCACAATTGCTGAAAGTTTTACTCCATGTTGGGTATTTTACTTGGAAAGAGCCTGTTTCCAGGAAACCATGCTGGTGGCATGGGCACAACCTATCCAAGCATGACAACTTGGTTTGGCACTGCCGTTGCTGTAGTAAGGGTGGGTGCTGGTGCAAACATTTCCTGTAATGGTTTGTGGAGTATTGTTTTTCTGCTTGTGATATGTTAACATTCGGGCAATAGCTATGTCTGAGATGCTGGCCATTGAATTTTGGTCTCATAATGCTGATTTGAATGTTTCAGCATGACAGACGTTCTGCTCAAGGGATTTAAGCGTTCCAGCCTTGGCGAGTAGATTGGCTTGGAGTGTGTCATATATACTGTATATTTTTCACTGGCTCTGTGCTCTACCACCCACCATGGAGTCCAATTTGTTTTGGAAATGAACCAAGGGGGTAACCCATTGGACTTGGTTGAAATGGGGATATGCGACCAAATTCCTATTTTCTGGTCAAATTCCTATTCTCTCAATGCAATTGACCTTCAGCCACCACCTTCTAGCACCTAACAGATAAGGGTTGGGAACTTGCTGCAAATGCAGATTTAAAAGTACAGTCAGGATAAAATATATAGGTTCTAAGGGTTGACATGACCATCCAATTGATTGGATTGGTCCTATCTGACCATCCATCAGACCAAGTAAGGGCCAAAGTGGTGTGTTGCAAGTCATTGACGACTCTGTTGCTGGATCAATGACTGCTCAACCACTAGGGTTCTGTCCTAGCGCCTTATGGGTCGCCACCCATGGCCTCCTTTGGGGGTGGGGTCTTACCCTTCTGCAGAGGTGCAGTCGGCGTATTCTACAGTCCCAGCCAACAGGGCAGCCCCAATCGTGAAAAAAAGAAGTGATTACTTTACAAGTTTGGTCATGATTTTGTTTCAAGACAATGTTTGGCCACATGTTGCCAAGATGACACTGTGTAAGCTCACTGATTTGGGATATGAGACTTGGCCACATTCACCAACTATTATTTTTTCAAGCAACTAGACAGATTTTATGCCAAAAAACATTCCGTTGTAAAGGAGAAGTAGAAACTGTATTTAAAGATTTCTTAGAATCAAACCCTTTGTATTGTACAAGCGTAAATAACCTTTTTAATTGATGGCAGAAATGTATAGATGTTCACAAATCCTATTTTGATGGATTAAAACACTTTAAATTCCTTAATTCATAAATAAAAGTTTATTCTAGAAATTAGACATTTTTTTCCAAAAAAGATGAAGAAAGGTTATAAAACAAAAAGAAATATTTCTTTTGCATTATTTATTTTTTGATTGTTGTCAATTAGTTTTGACCTTAGGTCATAATCAGGAGAAATGTTTTTATGAAAAAATGATTTTTTTTAGAAAGTTTTAAAAAGTTGATATAAAAGAAGTAATGAAAAAATAGTATATCAATTCGTTTAGTAAAAATTTTCTGATATCCAAGTGTCTTCAACTGATCGTTACATGATCTCTTCTATTAGAGACACCTGGCCCTAATCTCTCCATTTGTGAGATTTACATTTAGCATGGGTGGGGTGTTTCAGATTAGCTGTGACTTCTTGGTCTGGCATTTGTTTATTTAGGTGTTTTATATATCACCACAAATCTGTCCATCTTATTTCAAAGCAATGCTTTGAGGGCCATTAGATGTGTGTGGTGATTCTGGGGGTAGGACTTTTGGGGCTTAGCTCAAGGAACTATTCTCTCAAGTCTATCTCAAAGCTAGTGATAAGCGTTGAAGATAGTGGCAGTTTGTGAAAACAAGATAATTGTAGATTATACATTTGCAGTTCAAATAAGCTTTTTGTAATCAAAAATTCAGTGTTGATGGGATGGGCCAACTGGCAAGGATAACTTTCTTTTTCTAACTCATTGATTGCAGAATGTTTTACTCTATCAGTAAGGCATAGAATATGCCGACTATATTCCCTGCAGTAGGTAAGATCCCTCCCCACAGAAAAAAACGTATGTAAGATACTAAATTTCATCCAGTGGTGAGGCTCCATTTTTTGAACACTGCAGAGTTTTGAATCATCCTTTCATTGCCATTACTCCCAAATCCACCTGTTAGGACCCCATTTATCAATTAGATCTATTTTAGAGAAGGAAGAATTTTTGTGTTTAAAATAATTGTGAAAATACATTTTTGTATTGTAAATAATTGGAGACCATAATTGTAAAACTGACTTTGACATAATATAACCCAACAAGGGTTGACATGCTATAAAATCAGATAACGGACCAACCAACCACTCTGAAGGTTTTCAAATGTTTTTTTGATTTGATTCATTGAATGAATAGATTTTAGTGTCATGTCAACCCATCCAGGGTTATTTTATGCCTTGAGTTTAGGGAATTGTTTTCATTGAATGTTTGTATTTACTACTTTTGTGTAGGTGTTTATTAAGAATCTTTTTGTAGTTATATAATATAAAGTATCCCTATCTAATATTAATAACTATATGGTTTCAGGTAATCATTTCCATCTAAAAATAGTCATTTGTTTTCAGTTACCCAACCATATTCTATCTAAAAGGTGCTAAAAGCTGGCGGCTGTGAGAGTCAATTACACTGATCGAAAAACACTCAGTTTTTGTTACCGAAAGCTTGCAATTTGCAGATTTCTCAAAATCTCACATGAGTCTGCTGGCTGATGTATCCCCTGTCTTAGCCCAGGTGAATGGATTTTCTTGCTTAATAAATTTCCAACAAAAGTTTGGCTCTTTGGTGGGTGGTTGTGCAAAGGACCAGCAAAAAACAAAAAACAAAAAAAAAACAATACATGTAGCAAATATAAATGAAAAACAAAATGGAATATCTGTGAATCTGATTCAGAAAATGAAGCTACAGAATTCCCAATATTTATTGTACTAGACTCATTAGAAGAAACTTGTTTTGCTAAAGTGTTCTCATTCTTGATAGAAAAAAAAACCATTTTCAGCTGAGCAAACCCTTGAACTGGGAAAAACGTAAGAAGCAGCAATCTACTTGTAGAAATGAACAACAAAAAGCTTAATTAAAAATCCAAACTTTCCACAATTTCAAGTGCAAGACTTATCTGTATGATAGACTCAATACCTCAAAGGAGGTATAAGAAGCAGGGAATAATCTTTAGCTATACTAGAAGAAATAAAAGCGGCCTTTGGAAAATAAGGTGTTACAAATTATAAAAGGATAAATATTAGAGTAGGGGTGTTGAAGAAATACAAACATGCACATACATCCTCTCATTTGATGAATTGGTACTTTCTAAAGAAGTTAAAATTGGATATTGCCTTGAAAGGGTAGAACAGTCCATCGTAATTATGGACACCACGAGTAGAGCTGTAGAGGATGTTTGACATGTTGGTAGGTATGACAAAAGGGATCCAGACCACATGAAGGGAGATTCTCCAGATGAAACCAAATGTTCAGACTGTCAGGAAAACCATCCCATGTTTTCAAGATCTTGTGACATATACAAAGGAAAGAAGGAATTGTGAAATCACAATAATGCTTAGCAGTTGATGGGTCCCAACTAGCGTCCAGTTGGCAAAAATAAATAAAATGGGTTGTAACTCAATTCAAACTCTGCGGCTACTATTCAATTGAAGCTGATATTTATACACAGACTCAAAGACCAGCAGCTAATTGCGATGAAGGAGAACTATTTTATTGGACATTGAGATGTTCTATTGTATACACGTGAGCCAGCTCATTCCCTGAGTTACGATTGGCTGCTAGTCTTTGAGTGGACATTTGTATGTATAGATATTTGCTTCAATTGAATAGTAGCTGCAGGGTCCCTATTTATTGAGTTACAGACTGTTTTATTTTTGTTTGCCAACTAGATGTTATTTGGGACCATGAACCAGCGTTATTGTGATTCTACAGGAAATAATATTAATCAAATATAAAAGAAACATAACTCTTTTGAAACTAGGAAAATAGTGGAGTCCTACATGAAGGTAAACATGTTTGCCACTGTAGCACGGAAGGTGAACCCAGTCAGTAATGACAAGAACTTTGTAATTGTCTTGTTGATTGTTAAGACATGAAAAAAAAAAAGAATTGGCACTAAATAATCCACATGGGTTGATATGCCATTCAATCAAATAGCTATTATAATAATCCTAAGTAACTATTCTTAATACAATAATTTACAGTTTTATGGCATCTTAAGTATTCCTATAAAATTCAAATAATTTCTATACTGATTTATTTGACCAATAGATGGGATCCTATCAGGTACTACCACTGACAGTCAAAGTGGACCTGAGAGTAATGACAATGAAGGGGTACATCACACTTTCTATCTTCAGAACTGTGGCCTCACTGACAGGCAGTTTAGTGTCTTACCCAGGATGTCCCTTCCTTAGGGGAGGTCTCCCTCCTTTGCAAGGGATACAGTCAGCATATTGTTATCCCCACAGATAAGGCTGTTCATTCATCTGGGTACTGCTGATATTTTAATAATAACATACAATGATCTTTTATGATTAAAGAATCTTATCTTTATTCTTCAGATACATTTTCAGTTGAAAGTGGGTTGGTTGGTTGTGTTTTGTGGTATATCAATCCTTCTGGGTTATTTAATGCCAAATCCTTTTTTACGCCTATGTATTAAATGTATATGATTCGTAAATTAATAGTTTGGAGGTAACAATTTTTAAATGACCCAGAGCTAATTTGTTTGCACATAGTTAAATTGTTTCAAGTATAGAAAATTAAATAATTCTATTTGACCCATAGAACTCTAACAGGTAGTGCCACTTTGGGTCAGATTAGACATGGGCAATGAAGAGGTACTTGGCATTCCCCAGAGCTCCATGATTGAAACCCCCACCCTATCAGATGTAGTTTAAAAATGTCTACTTCTGCAGAACGAATTTCTTTGAGAAAGTTTTCCTGTGAACCCTACAATCAAGCAAGAGTATGAGTGTCTCTTTCTTTTCTTTTTTTTTTTTTAATTTCCTTCTTTGAAATCTTGTATTTATATGATCCAACATAATGTATTGGCACTTTAGATCATTTCTGAATTCTTGTAGGGAAGTAAGTCCTTGTTACATTGTGGCTTATGCTCTGAACTGCAACATTGTAGTAAGCGAGTTCAAATTCCAGTTGCTCTATTACATTCATTTTCCGACTAATACCCTTAGGAAAGGTATGAACTCACTAATCTCCCCACCTGTGAGTTAAGGGTAGGGTGTATAGCTGACTTCTCACAAGTCAGATTTAACATTAAGTCATTTTATAGTGTGGGACCATGCCCAAATCAATGCTTGATTTTTTTTGGTAATCCCTTTTAGGGGCGCCACAGGTGCCAAGCAATAAACTTAGACTTATTAAGCAGGTATTGCCTGAGAGGAAGGCTTCTTGGGACCATGAAATTAACTTGGTATGCAAACCCAGCTATGGGTTTAATAATAGTCCTATTCTTCTACAAGGGTGGCTTTGATATTAAATAACCCATTAAAGGTTGGCCCAGTTGGCTGGAATTGTAGAATACACAGACTGCATCTCTAAAGAGGAGAAAGACTCCCCCAAC
Organism: Sepioteuthis lessoniana; assembly: GCA_963585895.1. Classification (NCBI taxonomy): domain Eukaryota; kingdom Metazoa; phylum Mollusca; class Cephalopoda; order Myopsida; family Loliginidae; genus Sepioteuthis; species Sepioteuthis lessoniana. Next base: position 796,884 of record OY757932.1, on the reverse strand, counting down.
AAGTGTCCTGGATATGACATCAAACCATTTGATGGTGAGGCTCCAGTATTGGAGCTTTGGGAAATGTGAAGTACCCATTCATTGCTATTACTTCCAGGTCCGCTCTGACTTGGAGTGGTAGCTCCACCTGGTAGGGTCCTGTCTATGGGTCGAATAGAACAATTTGATATTTAAACCGAGTGCAAACAAATGACATACTAAATTGAATTGTTAAGAATAGAACTGTTTGATCTTTTAACTGTGTGCAAACTAATGACTGATGTTTAATTGAATTGTTAGTGATACATAGCAATACTTGGAACCATTTCACTGTATGCAAACGAATGAATAATGTTGAATAGAATAATTAGTGTTTTATAGCAATACTTGTAACCGCTTTACTGTGTGCAAACAAAAGATTAATATTGAAGAGAATTAATGTTAGATAGCTATAACAGAAACTATTTACCTGTGTAGAAACAATAGCAATAGCAAATGCTAGTATGCAAACAAATTAGTTTAAGTCCTTTAAAAATGAAATTACCTACAAACTATTCCCTTAAAAATCATATATGTATATCGATTTAGATGTGTGCAAACAAATGATTTATAGTAAATAAAATTATTCATATTAGAAATGCTTGAAACCATTTAAGTGTGTATAAAAAAAATAAACTCAAACTCATTTTAAAATGTTATCAATAAAATATGTTTGCAAATCATATATATATATATATATATATATATATATATATATATATAATCAAATAACTTACAATGGTTGATATGCGATGAAACCCGATCAAACATAATGGTTGATATTCTGTTAAATAAGAAAAACAAAGCAAACCAAATTCTGGGCCAAAGTTATTTTTTATTTATTTGGAAGCACACTTAGCATAACAATTGTCGTCATAAGAAATGGAATCAGCAACTCTTGTTAAATTCCTGAGTAATGCACTTGAGAAAGTCCCGAATTCATTTTTTCTCACCTCCAGCTTTAGGTAAATACCTGGGTAGACTGAATTTTTAAGCCTTGGTTTGGTAACTTGTCTAGGAGAAAGAAAACACTGAATTTAAACCAGCTATAATTGCACTTAAAAATTGACCTTGTGTCACATCCTGTTTGTGGTGGAGGGGCTGAGTAAATACATATAGGTATGCATTAAAGTGCCTCAAAGATTGTTGCAGATCTCGATTTCCAGCACTATCTGGTATGGAAAAGTCCAAGATGGACAAGTAGCTAAACATGTTGTTGAATCTTGCCAGACCCCAGTCACTAGTAGGTATCTGCTTTTGCCTAGATGCAACACAGTTTGTGTTGGGAATCTCTGTGGTGCAATAGCTAACAAGCTGAACTGCTACATTGTAGTAAGCAAGGTGGAACTCCAGTTGTGCTATTATATTCACTTTTGAATACTGTTCTTCTATATGAATAGCTTTGGCATTAAATAACCCAGAAAAGTTGATATACCATTAAACAAAGAAATCAAACTAAACCGATTGAGTTTGCTTAGAATTGTCTCAACTTGCCTTCAGTTTTCCAAAATTAATCTTCAAGGCAGGTGTTCATAAGCCTTTGTGATAGAGATTGACTCTCTTTCTGGAATAGAGACAGTCAGGGAATCACTTCCTTGGAGAGAAAAAGTGTGTGAATATCGTTTATGGAGAAGGAGTAATTTTTTGATAAGTAGTAATTTCTAAACATCTGTGGTAGTTACTGAAAATAAGCTTTTGTAAATGGAATTTTTTTTATATGTAATTTTTTAAAAAAATTTATTTTTATTTTTATGAGAGGGCAGTTGCTTTAGTGTGTCTTAGGAAGTTATGAAATTTAAGGTAAAATTTGTTTTTTATTTTAAATTCAAAAAACATTGCAATTATTCAATTATTCTTTTCAATTTGGTGTATGTCTTGTTTTTTTTTTTTTTTTTTTTTTTTTTGGTTTTGTTTTTTTAATTCAGTATTTTTTTTTCTCACTGACTTTTTAATGGCAGATGTTACAAAAGAGTTTCATTTTGTTGTTTTATTTCAATCAACAAGTTCCCTGTTTTGCATTGTAATAAAACATTCAGTCAGGCAAATCCCATACCTTCAGCTGCATTTACTGTGAAGATCTTTTTTGAGTCATCATACAGAAAATCTTTATTTGGCTTACTGTTCTTTTATAGAATGTTACATGTTCGTGCTCGTTGGTACAACAAAAATGGTTACATAACAAGAATAATAAAAAAACAATTTTGGTCGCGGATTTAAGTAAAAAAATAAACAAAAAGAAAAGCAAGGGAAGGGAACTCCTTCACAAGGCGTCAGTGAAAATGAGAGAAGACAACTAATAAACACACTTGCGAAAACCCAGAAGACAATACAAGTTAAAAGTTTTAAATATAAATGAGTTCGATATATAAGAAAGTTATATTCCTAGATGAACATCAACGAAATGAATTCAAGTCATTTGTGAATGCATACAATGTTTAAATGGGTACAAGGCGAAAGTGTTCTAAGCTTTCATTCAGGGTGGATGCTACAGGATCTTCCTCTGGGATAAATGGAATTTGGGTCTCCTTATGAGTTCATCTCAGGTGCAGACATCAGGTGATGAGTCTTAATATAGGGCGATAACAATTTAGGAATTCAGCAGAATACTAGAATTTGATTTTTTTTTTTTTTTTTTTTTGTGTGTGTGCGCGTTATTTGACAAGTTGACAGGATACTTTTTTTTTTTTTTTATCCATTGTTTTTGTTTTTTTTCTTTAACACAAAAAGGACATTATTCTTCCTATTCCTTCTTCTTTCTATTCCTTCTTCTTGAAGAAGAAATCAACATGACTTATCCAGCCGCCCGTCACTGGTATTCTGTGTCATGGACTTAAAATTCCCAGGAATATTTTGTTGGTTACATGTTTGATTTTCAGAAGTGTAAACATTTGATTTATGTGGATGTATGCGACTGATGTCATTGGTCACATGTACTTTGAATAATGGTGTGACTTTTATCGACCTTAAACAAAGCAAACCAGAATTACTTGACCCTCTTTACAACCCAAATCACTTTTGGTGGGAGTTTGAAATTGGGGAGCAGAAAGTTATATATTTTAGCTCACTGATATTACTGAAGACTTTTTTCTTCTTTTTACTCATAAACTGAAAAAACGAAAATTAAAAATGCATTTTTGCTTGCTGTTACTTTTTTTTTCTCACAAGCTTGTAAAATTTGAAGCTGGGGTTTAAAATACTTATGTTACATCTCCTCACCAAAAAAAAGGGGTGGATTGCTTACAATCATCTTTTTTGTTTTTGTTTTTTTAACAGGGCATGGGGTTTAACGCGCAAGACTCTTGGTTTAATGTTTTATAATATATTCATGCCTTGGTTTAATGTTTTATAATATATTCAAATCCTTGTGGTTTACTCGGGGGATGCATTCCTAGATTCGGCGACTTTTTTCGCCAGGCAGTTTACTAATACGTGTCCTACTTTTTTGCTGTAGCAACACGTTGGGGTATTCCCACTATCCATCTGCTGATACATGGGTGAATGGGGGTTGTGGCTATGGGGTTTATTTCTTGGGCTAGGTGATTGGTATGTGTGATTCATTTGACCTGGTCTTGTATTTGGACCAACACAAGCCACCATTCAGGGATTTGTGCAGCTTACGTTTTTGAATGGGTTGTTAGTTTTAGGTTTGTTTCGCTTGTGTGTTAGTGTATATTCATCTGTGTAGGTGGCCATATTGTATTCTGTGTCGATATGCCTCTCATTGAGGAACACCTCAAGATTCTCATGGACACATCCTCTTAAACTCCTCCATTAGTATTAACCATCTGAGTTTGTCCTGATTTGATCCCACAACTTTAGCTGAGCTCCACCTGTCGAAATATATTTCCTTTTGGCAAAAAAACTCTTGGTAAGTTTGTTTCTCTTCTTTTTGGTAGGCCCTGAATTTCTCTCTGTAATCTTCAGGTACCATTTCAGCTCCAGAGGATGGCTGCCTTACAAGGTTATAGTCAGCACAATCCGTGATCAAGAGAGAGGCATATATATCCTGTGCTTTGCCTCTTAGCGCTGTTTGTATTAGCATTGGCCCAGCTTCTATAGGCCATTTAAGATTTGAGGCAATTTTCCCGAAATGCTGAAAGTATTTATCTACATTTACCTCATTGAACGCTGGTATGAGTCGGACCTGCTGGGAAAGGTCAAAGTTGTTCTTTCATCATGGAGTTTCTTGTTCAGTTCTTGCTTTTTCTATTTCCGGGTTTGATTTTGGCTTACTCAACTTTGATTTTGGCTTTTTCCAATTCAAGTTGATCCTGTGAAAGTCCTGGTGAGTCTGTCACAAGGTCATTTAGTACATCTTCTTCAAAGATGTCATTGTTGACCTGATATTCTGCTACGGTTCTAACTAATTGTATTTTTCTCATAGATCCTTACTTCTAATTCTAATTTCAACCCTATCTCAAGGATACTATTTTTTTCCAGCTTGTCCAGTCCTTCATACATGTGAGAATCTAAAAAGGTGCTTACTACTGAGATTTTGGTTTTATGTCTTCTGCTATTTCTCACTTGTGTTACTCTTCCCTCTGGAGTCTTATAGAGAAGGGAAATTATCCTGGATGAGCCCCTAATTTTGTTATGCACATGTGCTCGTTGGGATGATGAAAACATTTATGTAACAAGAATAATAATAAAAAATTTGGGCCCTGGATTTAAGTAAAAAAATAAACAAAAAAAAAAAACAAGGGAAGAGAACTCCTTCTCAAGGCACCAGTGAAAATGAAAGAAGACAACCAATAAAAACACAGAAGACAATACAAGATAAAAGTTTGAAATATAAGGTTTATTTACATAAATACAGGAAAGAAAATCTAGAACAAAAGAACAGAACTTAATGAGGGAAAGGGATGGGATATTACCGGTGGTGTAACGGTTAGCAAGCTAGACTAGCAAACCTACACGAGTGAGTTTGAGTTTCATTGGGCGCCCCATTCATTCGGCCTTGTGCCACATCAAAGCAAAGAGCTTTGTAAATTACTATATATGTATATCTAATCAACGAGCAAGGAATACATTTATACAAACAATATCAGTTTCTGAGAAAATGAAAAAAAAGGGTCAACTTACAATACTTTGAAGGAATGAATTTGAAGCGTAACCCAAGATTTGGTCGGACAGAGTTCAATATATAAAAAAGTTATTATCACAGATGAATGTCGACAAAATGGATTCAAGTCATTTGTAAATGCGTACAATGTTCAAATGGGTACATGACAAAAATTTTCACAGCTTTCATTCAGGGTGGATACTACAGGACCTTCCTCTGAGATAAATGGAATTTGGGTCTCCTTATGACTTTATCTCAGGCACAGACATCAAGTGATGATTCTTGATCTGGGGCAATAACAGCAGAATTTGATTTTTTTTGTTTGTTTATTTGTGTGCCAGTTATTCAACAAGTTGACAGGATTCCTTTTTATCTTTTTTAATCCTTTCTAGCATTATGTGACATGAATTAAAGTTTATTTAATCTTGTTGGTGTAAATCTCTATTGTATTTTCATTTATATTTTATTAAAGAGAGTGTTGCTTTGGAGAGAGGAAAGGGAGTTTCTTCTTGCAAAGGAGAAGGAGAGGGTTACTTTTTGAGAGAAAGACTTCATCACTTCCGGGGGTGGGGGGTATATATTGAGAGAGAGAAAGAGAGAGAAGCTTCTTAGAGTAGAAAGGGCATGCAAATTGCTTATGGAGAAGGAGTAACACTTTGACATTTTTTTTTTTTTTTGATGAAATGGAGGGGAATTGGTTAGTTGGTTATAATCATGAAAAGCATTGTCTTGTTATCTTTTCTAAATGAATGACCCATGAAGGTGGTATTGTGCAGAAAATGGATATGTATATTTACATTCTTTTCTCTGTTTCAGGAATACCGGTCAGAAAAATCTTTGGAAGCTCTTACAAAATTAGTTCCACCTCAGTGTCATTGGTAAGTCAATTGCAATAACACACACACACACACACACACACACACACACACACACACAGAGTAAGGGACGTCACTCAATTAGAAAAGGAACCCTTAATGATAATAGAATGCTATGAGTTTTTGATTTAGTATTTTAGATGAAGTATTTAACATCTGCTATTTATCAACCTGAAGATGTTTAACAAAAAAAAAACAAAATCAAATGTATATTAGTATATTATCATGTATAAAAAAAAATAAATCTGAATTTTTTTTTTTTTTTTTTTTCATATTTTTTATTTTCATATCCTGTGAGATTTATTCCCATTTAATATACCCCAAATTTTATATCTGTGACCATTAATTAAACAACTGTCTGAAATTGGCAATAAAATCTGGGGAAATTCTTTTTTTTTTTTTCAATCTATAATTCCTCTTTTTAGTTTGAATATTCTAAGGATTAGAGTTGAAAAACAGTTCCTGGAATCATTTAGAACATTAAAAATCAATAGACACGCCCATACACACACACACACACACACACACACACATGTAATTTTAAACTTTTTTTGATGAATTATGTGTGTGCATGTGTGAGATAGAATGTGTATCCATATGCAGGGTGTTTAAAAAAATTAAATATCATTTTATATGTTACTACCTAACTACATAGTGTTGGCAAATAAAACAAAAAAGGCTTAATGTTGAGCTAAATGGGATTTATTCATCAAAATTTGAATGAGAAATTTAAAGTTATGTGGATTTCATGAAGAATTTCATGAGTTTTCAGCATGATCCTCACTTGTGGAATGGTAATCCAGCTCCTTTTGCCCCGTGCAGACAGCCTTCTGGTTTTAACTTTTTGTGTTATACCCAAATCTTCATTGCAGTTGGTACATTCTTAACAAATTCCATCACAAATACATCCTGCACAGTGTTTTTTTATTTTACTATGTTTGAGCATACTCTATCATGCACAATACATTTTTTTTTCTAGTGAATTACATTTGTATGCCAAAAAAAAATCAACACACAACATTAAACGTAGAATTTTTAGTTGTTTCTTTTACACATTCTGTAAAAATTTGAGATCATTTGAATGAGAATTGGTCAAGTTATTAGATTACAAAACATGAATTTTTCTTGAAACGCCCTATATTATAAAATGTTTTCTAGGAATGCTTGACTTTCAGATAGTGTTGTTAATCTGTATATATATATATATATATATATATATATATATATATATATAAAGCAGGAGAGGAGTCCCCTCCTAGCATAATGGCTAAAGTGCAATACTTTGGCCTGAAAGTAAGCTAATTCCAACTCCAGTTGTGCTGTTATATTCACTTTTAGACTAATAAATTTGGAAAAGGTATGGACCCTCTTATTTTTCCAGCTATAGGTCAAATAGTGTCCCTTTCTAAAAGGATTGTTTTGCTATTAAATAACCCAAAAATGTTGATATGCCATTAACCAAAGAAACCAACATCCAACCATATAATTTGGAAATAAATCTTGTTGATGCTTTGATCAAGTTCGTCAATGATGCACCAGGTTTATTGCTTGTTTCAGATCTTCCAACATGTAACAAGTTTTGCCAGTGACCCTGACCTACATCCAAAAGATACAGGCCTCTGCCTTCTCACTTGCAACCTGTTACACTCCTTACTGATATTGTATTGCTGTCATTGCTTGACAGTTTATATAAGATTTGACCTTTCAACATCAACCAATGAAAATGTTCCACAATTACCATTCTTGTATTTAACACTTTTCTTCATTTATATTTGGTTTGATTGAATTTGTCAAAGTTCTCTCGTCTAACACAGGTGGACTGTGTCGAAAAGTAAAGCTTGGTAGCTATGAGTTAGCACTTAGTTGTGTTACCAGTTGAAGTGAGAAGCAGAATCATGGAAGGAGAGATTTTTATAGACATTAGGGCATTCCATTATGCGCATGTGGTAAGTCTATTCTCTGAACAGTGATTGGTTGCTGGCCCAGTGAATGGATATATTAGTGCGTGTGTGTGTGTGTATATATATATATATATATATATTATATATATATATATTACCAGCTCGCTTCAGTTATAACATGGGCTCGAAATTGAGTTACCACCCGTTTTATTTTTTGTCTACCAGCTGGACACTAGCTGGGGCCGCTGAGCTAGTAAGAGTTATTATTGTTGTTTATTCTGCACATTAGAGCAGGGACTTCTACAGAGTTATCTTTCCTTGGATTTAAATGCCATTCTCCATCTTGCAGTCAGCTGTTAATTGAAACCTTAATATGTGTTAATTCTAGTTTATTAAATAAAGTTATCTATCATAGTTATAAACTATCAGATTGCTTGCACAAATGATTTGTTTACAGTGATGAAGGCTTGCATAAGACTGGCTACGCCTTTTGGAATAAGCTTACAAACGGAGGAATAGTGCAATGGTGTGCTACAGATTCTCTGAGCAATGCTCATCAGGTTTAGAATTCAGTTCTTCCTTCTAGACAGGTTGCCTTATCAAGGCAAAAGAGCCCAGTCTGCCTTATACAAACACACACACACACACACACATATATTAAACACAAGAGGATTCATTGCACTAAAAATAAAGAAAATTAAAATTAAGTGAGCAAGTTTAACCTTAAAGACAATAATAAACAAATAATAAAAAATAAATGCTCAGTTAAATTCTGACTCGCATCCCATTTGTTTTGGATAAAGCTATTTGATTGAACAAGTTGTTTTATCAACTAAGCTACAGAAGATGTGTGAGTTTAAAATTGAGTTTAGAGAAAATTCAAGCTTATAATTTATCTTTTGTCTCTCAGTCTCTTTAGCTGCTATTTTTGTCATTTGTTTTAAACAATAAAAGTCACCATTATTGTTAGCATATATTAGTTCCTCTTAAACTGTTGAATTAGTCTTGCAAATAAATTCACCAGGCTACTCTGACTAAACTCTGAAAAATTAAGAGCTTATATGGAGGCATTTACGGTGTAGTGGTTACAGCCATGGGAGATGGACATGGCGACTCAAGTACAAATTCTGGATAAAGCTGTTTGCATTTCAGATAGCCCTTGGGAAATGTATGAATCCAATTATTATCTCTCCTGCTATGAGTAAAAAGTAAGACAGACTGGGCTCTTTAATTTTGGTATGGCAACTGGTCTAGGAGAAGGAAAACTGATTTCAAACCTGTTAAATTCTACTTAAAAATTGACCTTGTGTCACACTCTGCTCATGCGGAGGGCTTAGGTTTGTGTGTGTGTGTGTGTGTGTATGTATATATATATATATATATATAGAGAGAGAGATAGAGAGCTGTATGGGCTGAACCCATTTCAACTAGTAGAGGAGACAAGTTAATCAAACTAATCATTAATTTCCCTTACCTGCTGGTTGCAGGTTCAATCCTTGTACTGGGATGCAAATTTAGCCAACATTAACTGCAACTGTAAATATTGATTTTAACTTTTTTTTTTCTTTCAAGTTTTTGATTTTTAGTTGCTTTTATTTCTCAGGTCATCATTTCTATGACATTGATTGATGTCCTGTCTCTTAAAACACGCTAACTGTAAGACCCTCTTTAAAAAAACAAAAAAACAAAAAAAAAAAACAGGTGTCTTAGGTCTGACACTAAACTCCATCTGATGGTGCAGCTCCAGTTTTGGATATCTGGGAAATGTAGAGTAAATGCTTCATCTCGTTACTCCTAGGCCCACTCTGACCCAAAGTTGTGGTACCTGTTAGGGTCTCATTTAGGGGTCAAAATAGAACTACTTGAAAATGATTTGTATTAGATAAGAATGATTAAAAGAATATAACTGCATGCAAATAATTAGTATTAAGATTAGTTACTTGTAGCTATAATTGTTTACTAACGATTATTATTAGATGGTTGATTGTGTTTTATGGCATATCAACCCTTATAGGTTATTTAATGCCATACTCAGTTTATACATATATATTAGATATATAATTTGTAAATGAATAGTTTGTTGGTAAAATTTTTAAATGAGCCAGAGTTTATTTGTTTGCATACAATTAAATGGTTTCAAGACTTGTAATGTATTACTGTTAATTCAATTTAACATCAATAATTTGTTTGCACACAGTTAAATGGTTTCAAGTTTAGAAAATGATTACATATTCCTATTTGACCCCTAGATGGGACCCTAAAAAGTACTACCACCCTGGTTTTGAGTGGACCTGTGAGTAATGGCAATGATGGATTACTCTACTTCCCCAAATCTCCAGAACTAGAGCAACATCAGAGGCACTTTCGTGTCATATACAGGACATTCATTGGTGGGGATCCTTATCCATTTGTAGATATGTAGTTTGCATATTCTACAGCCTGAACCAACTGGGTTGTATTATTATTTACTTGGAAGATATGACTGCTTGAAATACTTGAAACGATATAAGTAAAATTGTTGTAAAGTTGGCGAGGGTGACCAGAAGGCTCCCTTTTCAATAGCTACTACACCCAGGTGTAGAGGAAGGGTGCTACTCCTTTCCCTTGATTGATCCACTTTACCCTTGATATGTACCTTATATTTACTAATCAAATCCTTTCTGTATTGCGCCTAGAGCAAACAGCAGTATTGGTCTCCACATGAACGCAAATAAAACAGTACTTGTGTCGTAAATGAGAAGGAGCCATCTCCATTCCAAGTGACAAGTTCATATACCTCAACAGCAATATCTCATCTACTGAAAGTGATGTCAACATATATTTAATGAAGGCATTTACTGTTATAAATCGGTTATTGAGCACATGGAAATTTGATCTATCTCATAAAATGAAATAGGATTTTTTCTAAGCTGTGTCAGTACTACTGTATGGATACACCCCATGGACACCAACAAAATGCATATAGAAAAAGCTAGATGGGAGCTACAAAAGAATGCTATGTGCTTGGATGTAGTTTAGAGGACCTGCTGGGTGCAATGGATAATAGGGACAGATGGAGAGAGTCTTGGGAATCCATGCTGTTACTGTGACTTGGTGGTGAAAAGGATTTGGCATTAAATAACCCACAAGAGTTGATATACTATAAAACATAACCAAAGCAAATGTTTTTTTGTCCAAATAATATTTAGATGAGATTCATGTAAGAATACAAATCTTAGCTTTTTCACCTAATCTGCTTATTTTCAATTGATTAACCCTCTCCCTCCAACTTTCAGTGTTAGAATGTTAAATAGAATTAGTAGTCTTAGCAATATTCAAAACCATTTAACTATGTGCAAACAATGAGCTCTATCTCATTTAAAAATGTTACCTACAAACTATTTATTTAGAAATCCTATATTAAACATCAGTGATATATGCCATTAAACCAAATAGCTTAACCTGATCATCATACATTTTATATTGGCATATGCCAATTATTTATATTAAGAACAGTTAATTGAAGCTATAATTGTTTTTTAAGGATTATTACTTACTTACTTGAAACTATATAACTTCTTGAAATCATATAATTGTGTGCAAACAAATGATTATTATTCGATAGGAATAATAGCTAGAAAAAAAGACTGACTTCTGCATTTAATAACCCAAGGGGGTTGACTTGCCATAAAGCCTGGCAGCCAATGTTATTGAATTGGTAATCAAGAATAAGCTCTTCAATAAATTAAAAAAATGTCCCAATTTCTCTAAACTCCCTTAAGAAATACTTTTTTCCTTTTTTTCTGTGTGTGTATTTGGGCAAGATGCCTTCCACCTGACTGCCAGCCTTCAATGAACAAAAAGAAAACATGGCCATTGTTCTTCATTGTTTCAAGTGTAACTAAAAAAGATTTTATTTAAGTAGGTTATGTTGATTGGTACAACAATTGCTAACTATTTGTAAAGTACTGAGTCTCTAATTTGAATGAAGTATCCTTTTTTTCTTTTTTCTTTCCTTTAAATTAATCTATATCTCTTTGTTATGTGTAGCTCTTTGCTTCCGTTATTGTGCAATGGTGAACTTATTTTTAGTCTTTTTTTTTTTTTTCTAAACAAGGATGCTGCCTCATCATGGTTAGCAAACTGGTCTTGAGGATCAGTTACTACTAACTGTGAATTAGATCCTTACTTGGTCAGCCCAGTCGCCTGGGAGGTGTGGAGGACTGTAGGATACTCCGACTGTATCTCTACAGTGGTGTAAGCCCTCCTCCTAAATGAGGACCTGAATATGACACTAAAATGTCTGATGGTGAGGCTCCAGTAATGCCGGAGCTTTGGGGGATGCAGAGTACCCCTTCATTACCATTGCTACCAAGTCCACTTTTACGCGGAGTGGTAGCACCTGAAAGGATCCTATCCAGAACAGTTTGAAATTTGAAATGTGTGTAAACAAATGTTTGATGTTTAACTGAATTATTAGTGTTAAAAAACAATACTTGAAACTATTTTACTGTGTGCAAACAGAAGATTAATAGTAAATAGAATATTCATATTAGATGGAAATATTTGAAAGCATTTTACTGTGTGCAAAAAAAATATTATCAACAAAATAGGTTTACGAATCATATATAATATATATGTATAAAGAGGATTTGGCTTTAAATAATCAACAATGGTTGATATGCCATAAAACCCAACCAATCTCTTACTAGGTGATCCAGACTTTCAATTTTTTGTCCAACTCAAGCTTCTTTTAGTTTTGTCTGATGGTCATTTTGGTTGGTGTAATGGTTATCAAGATAGGCTAGTGAGTTTGATTCTTCCTGGGTGCTCTATACTTTCAGTCTTGTGTAGTGTAATAGTTTGTAAACAAGGCTAGGAGATCATTGTGAGTGAGTCTGATTCTCACTGGGTGCCTCCTTTTAATCTTGCGTCATAACTAAATTATTTCATGCCTATAATTTTCTCTCACTCACACACACACACACAAGCATTGGTGTTTTGAAAGGAATTATCTTGAACCATTTCACATATGTTGACACATTAGTTTTTTTGTAAACTTATTAGGAAAAAAAATAATTTTTGATTCAGCTGAAAACCTTTCATCACCTCTTTTATATGTAGTTGGGCTAAAAGTGGCTTTGCCTCTTCTAAAAAATTCATATTCCTTTCAATAATTTTAGCTTTTAATAGATGGAATTTTCCATACATAATTAGAAAAATAGTTGTTTTTTTTTTTTCTTCTTTTTTCATATTTAACTCAAATAATATTTGAATTAGATCTCATATTTCAAATAGATTTTTTCAATAAAAAGCAATCCAATAGGATTTTTGACAGATTTGGCAGTCTATTGACTCATGATAGAAAAAGTTGGAAAAAAAAAATTATTTTCCTCAAAAATATTTTTCAATATGATCTTCTTTCTGGATCTGGAAATTATGAAATATAAAAACTTTTTCTCATTCCAAAATTCCACACATTTGTCAAACCATCAACATAGCATCGTATCCTTTTTTTTGTCAGGTTATTCAAATGATTAATATTAAATAGAATTATTAATGTGAGCAACATTTGAAACTATTTAACTATGTGCAAACAAATAAGCTCTAATTCATTTTGAAATAAAGTTAACTACAAACTATTTGCATACAAATCTCACAGAACACACTTATATAAATGGGATTTGGTAGTAATTAAACCACAAGGGTTGATATGCCATTAAACTAAATAACTTTACCTTTTTTGTTAGGCCAAGAACTTTTCTGCCTCCTTTCATGTGCATGCATTTATAATTTCCTATATATCCTGTTATGAAAGTAATACCCCTCCGTGTCCTATATGTCTGTCTATGTGATGGCATTCATTCCTTGCAAGTCCCCGGCATTGAATGGATGACATTACTGAGATTTATTTTCAGTGAAGTTTCTCTGCCATTCATACCTGAAGGTTATTCCCAGCCATATTCATGAGCTTCATTGTCCATGATTGTTGCTCAATCTCGTAAATGATGATTTTTCACAGTTGCCTTGCTTAGCAGTTGGGGCTTCTCTGATTGCATACATAGTGTGCAGGCAGGCTGGGATGCCCATAGACACAGAGGTCTCCAAAAACACCACCAACCAGCCCATTTGGCTGGGACTGTAGAATATATTGACTGTATTGCTGCAGAGGAGTAAGATCCCCACTCTCAATGAGTGTCTCAAGTATGACACTAAACTGCACCTGATAGTAAGGCTCCAGCATTGGAGGTTTGAGGAATGTGGAGTACCCCTTGATTGCTATTACTCTCACATCCACTCTCACCTATATCTATTTGTAAAATAGAATTATCTTATTTACCATACTTCAAAATATTTAACTTAGTGTAAACAAATGATAATTTTTAAATTATTAGTATCAGCAATACTTGAAACTATTTAACTGTGTGACATGATGCAGAAATGAACATTTTTTGCATCATGTTGAATCTGAAGTTAAACTAGGAGTGTGTGTGTGTGTTTGTGTGTCCGGATTTGAACATGGGTGGGCCTACCCGAGTGAAGTAAGGGGGGGGTTCTTTCTCTTAAGATGTCAGATCACTGGGTGAAAAGCCATGGTCACCACTAAGTCTGGTTTTGAGTTCATGACCCAAAGAGATCAAATAGGTAGATTTTTAGTACCAATAAATTTTAGATTCTCGGCCTGATAAAAAATTTGTTTCTTCAATCGGTGGGAAATTTAGTTCCGGATTTTCTGAATAAATAGAGGTAGCTTTTTGAGAGAAGGGGCAGTTATCTTCGCATGTGCTTAGAGGTAGTGGTGGTAGCAGGAGGTCCGCACATACCAGAGATCTTTGAATATGCCAACAGAAAGAGTAGAATATAGTAGCACTGATTGTCATGTCACCTCTCTCAAGTCCGATTGAGAGAAATAAAAAAACATCCAAATCAAAAGAATTTTTGACTTTTCTATCAGCATGGGAGACGAAACAGCCGGAGAAAATATTCATGGATACAAATAGTTAAAATCAGCATGGGAGACGAAACAGCCGGAGAAAATATTCATGGATACAAGTAGTTAAAATCGCCTACCTAAAAGAAGGGGTATTACACTGTATGCAAACAAATGATTATTATTGAAAAGAAATAATTACTTGAAAGCATAAAATTTTATATAAATTATTAGTATTTGATAGACCGGCTCATTGTCCAAGTGGGTAGAGTGTTCACCAATGGTCCAGGAGACCTCGGTTCAATCCCAGGTTGTGTCATACCAAAGACTTTAAAAATGGTACTTGATACCTCTTTGCTTAACACTCAACAATATAAGGTACGTATCAAGTGTAAAGTGGAGCAATCCAGGGAAAGGAGCAGTACCCTCCCCTTCACCTTGGTGTAGAAGCTATTATTAGATAGGAATACTTGAAAAGTCTGTGTGTATGTATATATATATATATATATATATATATATATATATATATATATATATATATATATATATATATATAAACTTATTTCCATTTTGCTTCAATTTAATACCATTTAAGAAGGCATCTATCTAGAAAGTGTGGATTGTTTTACAAAAGACTTCACAAATATAAAGTAGTGTAAGAGTTTGTATCTTTAATTGAACTGTTATACCCTCATTAGTTTATAAGAAAGGAGTATCCTTCCTTTATATATAGATCTCATAATATTTTCAAGTATAAAATAGTGTAATAAAAAACAACTGACTACTTTGTTTTACATCATCAATCCTCAGCTGAGGTACTATTTAACACTTCTCTGCATTTGTTTGCATTGTAAAGATTTTATTGGTTATAAATGCTTTTAGCATTGAATTTTGTATATATATATATATATATATTGATTAACCAATATTAAAAACTTACAAACTTTTTCCCCACTCATAATTGTTTGTTATTATTACCTAAGAAAAGTAACACATCATAGCAAGATTTTTATTGAAAGAATAAAATTTGAATTCTCTAATATAGAGAATAAAGCAATTTCCTATCCAATTTAAATTGAATGATAATTTTGGGAGATTTGCATTCATACTGAACATTCTTTTTGCTTTTTTTTGTTTTTTTTCAATCCTCCAAATAATGGATAACTACAAAATGCTTATCTAAATCTTTCACTCCTTTTAATAGAAATATCAATATAATCATAGAATACCATTGTTACAACAGGAAACCAGGATCCTCCTTATTTGTGTGTAATATTTGATGGCATATAAAACTGTTTAACATTTATATATTTAATAGCATATAAGACTATCTTTCATTTGCATTTGATGATTTATAAGACCTTCTCCCTTTTAAATTTAGTTTGATGGCATGTAAGACCCTCTCTTAATGGTTTATAAGACCCTCTTATATCTTTCGCACAGTCTGCTGGGGCTATAGAATACACCGACTGCACCTCTGCAGAGGGGTAAGACCCCCCAACAAGTGTCCTGGATATGACACTTAACAATCTGATAGTGAGGCTTCAGCAATGCTGGAGCTTTGGGGAATGCGGAGTACCTCTTTATTGCCATTGCTCCCAGGTCCACTCTGGCCTGGAGTGGTAGCACCTGATAAGGGTCCTATCTATGGGTTAAATAGAACTAAAGCGTGCTTCCTTCACTATACTGATTTTTGCTTTTAAACTGCGTATTTATGCTAAACTGAATTGTTTAAAATAGAACTGTTTTGACATTGAAACTGCGTAATAATGCTAAACTGAATTGCTCGAAATAGAACTGTTTTGACGTCTAAAATGTGTACTTATGCTAAACTGAATTATCTGAAATAAAACTATTTGACATTTAACTCTGTGTATTGCCTACTCAGCTGGGGCCGTAGAATACACTGACTCAACCTCTGCAGAAGGATAAGGACCCCCCCACCAACAAGTGTCCTGGATATGACACTAAACAGTCTGAAGGTGATGTCCCAGTAATGCTGGGGGTTTGGGGAATACGGAGCACCCCTTCATTGCCATTGCTACCAGGTCCACTATGGTCCGGAGTGGCAGCACCTGATAGGGCTCTATCTATGGGTTAAATAGAACTAATGGAATACTTAAGCTAAACTGAATTGTTTGAAATAGAAATGTTTTTGACAATTAAACCATACTTACATTTAAACTGTGTGCTTATGCTAAACTGAATTATTTGAAATGGAACTGTTTTTGACATTGAAACTGTACTTACACTAAACTGAATTGTTATATATAATTGCTTGAATAAACTGAATAGTTTGAAATAGAAATGTTTTTGACAAACTGTGTACTCATGCTAAACTGAATTGTTTGAAATAGAACTGATTATTTACATAAAGATGGATTTGGTATTAAATAACCTACAAAGGTTGATATGCCATCAAAACAAACCTCTTATATCTTGACCAATGGCCTGGGAGACTGGGGTTCAATACTAGGTTGAGTCATACCAAAGACTCAAAAAATGGTACTTGATGCCACCTTGCTTTAACACTCAGCATTATAAGGTAAGGATCAAGGGTAAAGTGGAGCAGTCCAGGGAATGGAGTAGCACCCTCTCCTATGCCTATGAAAAGGGAGCCTTTGGGTCACCCTCGACTAAGTTCCCCAACTTTACTTAATTTATATCTTGTCTGCCCATTGACCGATTGGGTAGAGTGTTTGCCAATGGTCCGGGAGACTGGGATTCACATTCTCTAGCTTCAACAAGGTATGTCTCCGCCACACTCTCTCCTGATCTCCTCATTACAAATAGTGCACCCAGAAGCAGGTCTCCTCTGGCAGGTACTCCTTTAAAGGGTAACAACACAAGCTCCATCCTCAGATGGACTGTCACCTGGAGTTTTGCTGGACTTGTCAGCATCCACTGGTTGACTACTGATTTTGGAGCCATCATTTGGTGGACCTGATCCCAAAAAAATCAACCACTCACTCACTTTTGTATCCCTTTCATTGCTCAACAATAAATATGACCTTGAAAATGGCTGCAGGTCTTTAACATGACAAAGTATCTCATCAATCCACACTGACTGTAGGCTGACAACTTCAGTTATGTGCCCGGTCTTGGACTTAGTTGTGTGCTTGGCGTGCAGAGTCTTAACCCAGGTGACATCATCTTTGTATTCTCCCTCCAGCCATTTGTGGTTCAGCTGGGGGCTTGGATTCAATGCCTCTCACCTGGATGTGGTACCTATGCAGTGCATCAGCTGGTGCCGTGGAAGCTGAGACGTTGTGCTTTGGAGTAATGTTATACCAGTAAACCACCTCCAAAATGAAACAATTTTTTTTTTAGCACAATTCCTGACTGGTGTGCATTGGAATGTCAAATGCATACCCTAGCTACTTGCAAACTCTTGGAAGTGCCAGTTAATGGAGTCAGTATCATTGTCAGTTAATGTTTCAGTTGGTAGGCCTCGTTCAAAGAAAATCATCTCTAACTGGCAAATGACGCTAGTTGCATCTTGCCACCACATTGAAAACCTGGAGGGACTGCAATTGATGAGTGTTAGAAAATGCCTGCCATTGTAATGGAGCAGATTAGCAATGGATATAACTATCCATTGCTAATCTGCTCCAATTGTTCTCCCCACCCAGTTTTCCTTTCTTCCAATAAACTAGTACTGGATCTATTGACTGACCAGCTTTACAGGC
This sequence comes from Sepioteuthis lessoniana, assembly GCA_963585895.1. Taxonomy (NCBI): domain Eukaryota; kingdom Metazoa; phylum Mollusca; class Cephalopoda; order Myopsida; family Loliginidae; genus Sepioteuthis; species Sepioteuthis lessoniana. The sequence goes on along the minus strand of OY757932.1, from coordinate 778,429 downwards.
TTTGACAACCGATCTGATGATTTCCTTAGATACCGGCGGGTCAACAGATCTGACAAAGTATAATGTCTGTTTCATGCCTGGATGTCCACTTTAATGGTGGATGTCAGTCACCTGACTCTCATTCAGTCAGCTCCCCATTGCAGTTCAACTCTCTGGCACTGGCTCTCCTCCCTCCTTGTGTAGATCCAACCACCTTCATAGCACTCTGGTAAGGCAATCTGTACAATTTTGGTAGGATTTCATCAGTGTTGTATTTATAGTTCATCCATTCTATTCTGTTCTGCCAATGCCCACAGTGTTCCCAAACGCTGTCTCACTAGCATTTCAGTCAGAATGTCAGATATCCACCTATGCACGCTTGCTAAATTGGTGACCAAATGCAATGCTGTTGCCTGCCATTGAAGGGCCAGACGGATGCTTTTGAGTGCTGTATCTGGCTTAGCCAGATTGATATGCCTGGTATCGTTGGTCAGATGCAACCATTAAGCATCTTTGACAATGGTTCCATTTGATTCTAATACCACTCCTTTGGCCACAGACCTTGATCTTGTTACCATCCATACACCAGTCTCCTCCAACAGGGTCCACTTTGCATAATCTGGTCATTGTTTCCACCAGCATGCGACAGAGATAGGCATCTCTGACCTCATTGTCCTATCTCTTGGTTACCATGCTTGCTCGGCGCTTGATAAATGTGGTTGCTACCCTAAATAAGCAATACACAGGGAAATAACCCACAAGTTTCTCACTCAGGGAAAATATACATTGACAGGTCACCATGTTGGGAACTTCCAGGACCTGGCTTGCTTTCTTTCATTGGTAGGTGCTGTTTTTCTCCCGAGACTTGCAGGCTGAGGACCTTAATTCCATTTCTCAACTGCTCTGGATTTTACAGACTAGGCTATTATCTAAAAAGAACTGTAGCATGCATGCTGCAAAAAGCAGGTTTTCATTGATGAAAATGTCATCAACATATCCCAACATGGCACTCTTGATTACACGAGCTTGGGTTATTACGCTGACAGTGGATTTTGTGATGAGTGGTACCACATTTTCGCCAAAATTCAACCGTGTAAAGCAGAAACACTTGCCTTTGAAAATGACCATTTAAAATGGCCACAGTGCCTTGTCAATGTGGATTTGCAGGTAAGCATTTCACAGATCAAAGAGCAACACATCAACTTGTCGCCTCCACTCCCTAAGCTTTTGCGTGCACACTTCTGCGTTTGCAGTGAATGCCTCTGCAAATCCATTTAATTCTCTGTAGTTGAGTACCGGCTAGACCTTTTGCTTATGCTCTTGAAAAACCACCATCAAGGTAATCAGACCCTTGGGTGGGCCAAGTTTCTCCTCGAGGTATGGCAACAACCACTCATTAAGCTGCCATAGTAAGAGTTCTTTCTCGTATGCATCCTGGACTTGGTCAGGCGAAATTTACTTTTGTCCACTATTTGTTAGTTCACTGGGCGAGTGACCACTCAACCATTTCTATGACACTGTCCACACTTTTTTGCTCTGAATGAATGTGCCGCTCAAGTCGGACTCATTGATTGAAATGGTAGTGCTTCTGTTCAAGTTTCAAAAGTACACCTCATCCAATTTGGGTAACTTTTTGAACGCATCAATTCCGAGAAGATGTAAACAAAATGAAAATATCTGAGTGCGTCAGAGTTCAACACTGGTATCATGTTTTTAGGCTAAACAAAATATCTGTTTCTCTCTGCTTGTGTCTTTTACTCCATCGTCGTCTTCTCCTCCGTCTCTGTTGTCGTCATCATCGTTGACTTGCACATAGCAGTTTCATAAATTGCTGAGATCGCACTGCTCCCCAATGGTTGTCTCTAATGTTTTATATCTTTTCCTGGCCGGACATTTGCATGATAAGTGCACCAAATTACCTGTATGTTTTAGATATGATGGTCTGTTATCTACCCAGTTTGCAAAACTTGGTGTCTTTTAACCTGGATGAACACAGAAGGTCAGAACCCAACAATCATCCATCCACAAATAAGATCTCATATTCATGGGTTGAACCTGCCCAACCCCCAACTTTATTTTGCCATACTCCTGGTACTTCAGGGTTCTCTTGTTGTCAGTATTGTCACTTCCTTTTTGCCTCCAAAAATGACACATGGCTTTACTCCCCAGCATCTATGAGCACTCAGAATCTACTCGAGCTGTGCATTCTCATCCATCGACAAATACTTTTATAGTAAGCAATTTCTTGGTTTTCACTTGCTCAGAGAACAAACTGGTGCTAACATCTCCTCCTGTTGGGCATTTTCCCTGGCACTCAGATGACAACTACCAAAGTTCATTGCACCTAAAACATTGTTTTTCATGGTGAAACTTCTGTCTAATCCCTCTTGGCATTTTTGCATACAATCCTTCGTCATATGGTTGGACCTACAGCACTTGTAGCAAATGAACGTCTTGCTATACAAAGGAAGCTCCTTTGAATCTGAATATGTTTGTCCAGTGCATGCAGCAACTGATTCCCTGCATCCTTCGTTGTTGGTCATGATGGCCCATGCTCTGGTTAGAAGCTGCTCCACAGTCTTAATGTCCATCCTGGACAAGGCAAAAAGAAGTTGCCTAACATGTTGTGGCAACCCTGAAACAAATGCACATTATCATCAATCGTTTGGGTAACAATCCCCCAACCAGCCGATCTAAGCAATGCATTTAAGCTAAAAACTCATCTATTGTCTCGTTTGGGCAAAGTCACTGATTCATGAATTGATCATATGCACTGAATGCATCTGTTGTGTATGCAGTCATGAGAGCTTGTTTAATCTGCTCTGTGTCTGCTTTCTGTTCCTTACTGAGCTGCCTGTATACAGCAAGAATACCTCCATGCATTTGTAATTATTGGACTCGCTCGATCTTGTCTATAGTGCAGAGTTTGCAGATCAACTCTACATTTTCTATCCACTCGATGATTGACATATCAGTTTGAGTGCCACTGAATTCTGGAATTGGGAAGACATCAAAGAAAAGTTTGATATATGCCGAAATAGCTTGTGTTATTTAAGCAAAGATTGGGTGGTAGGAAAATAAACTTCCACTCAAATCTTTTCCTGCTGATAGCCAATGCAGAAAATGGAACAATGCTTCACTCGAGACTCCATTCCCTGTACACCACAAACAGCAGTATTCTTGTTGTTTCTTTTTCTCTGGAACATGGGTCCAGACTTCATGAGTCTCATAGACCAACTGACTCGAAAACAAAAGTTGACTCTTTTTATCCTTTCTTGGACAAGAAACTGAAATCTCTTGCTTGTGTTAGCCTCATTCTGTCCAATAACGCATGTTATTTCAACATCGATTTGCTGAAATTCACCTTGCTGGTCTATGATGTCTACAAGCACATGTACGAACAATTTGCCTTCTCTTGCTTTGGCGAGCTATGTCTCTGCCACATTTACTTTCAATATTTGATGGCTTTTAAGACTCTCTCTTATTTACATTCAATATTTAATGGTATATAAGACCCTCTCCCATTTACATTTAATATTTGATGACCTATAAGACCCTATACCATTTGCACTTGATATTTAATGGCTTATAAAACTCTCCCATTTACATGTCGTATTTGATGAAAGAAGAAACCTTCCTTATTTACATTTAATATTCAGTGACTCATAAGACCCTCCATAATTTGCATTTAATATTTGATAACAGATAAAATTCTTTTATTTATGTTGAATATCTGAAGGCATATTAGACCCTCTCCCATTTATATTCAATTATTCACTGTTATTTAGTTAGCTTCGATACAAATTCTGGTCTGTTGCATCTAAATGACAATAACCTCCAAGATACTTTAACTTATATAACCAAGAGGAAGTGTGTGTGTGTGTGTGTGTGTGTGTGTGTGTGTGTGTGTGTGTAAGTTAAAGAGGATTGGTTGGGAAATGATACTTATGTTTTTTAAATATAATAGGTCCACTTAAACATAAGAGGATTTTATGCTACTTAAGAGTAGTTTTGAAAATCAGCATTTGTTCCAGCCCAGTTGACAGGAACTGTAGAATATGCCAACATCTCTGCAGAAGGGTAAGAACCCATTTAACTGTGTGAAAATAAAATTGTGTTAGATAGCAATACTTGAAACCATTTAACTGTATTCAAACAAATGAGCTCTGGTTTGTTTAAAATGTTAACCTACAATCTATTGGTTTACACATCATATATGATTTGGCATTGCATAACCTACAAGGGTTGATATGTCATAAAACCGACTAGCCTTTGTTCCTTTTCTTTTCTTCTTGTTTTTTGTTGTTGTTTTCTAAAGAATACTTTTCTACCTTGCAGCCTGCGAAGTGGTTCCAGGGAGACATTTTTGGCAAGAGATCTTGTTCCTGGAGATGTTGTGTATCTTTCCATTGGAGACAGAGTTCCTGCTGACATTAGACTGTGTGAGGTAAAGTACCTGTCATCATTGTCAATAATTTCCTTAAAGGCTGTGGGTCTGTCATGGCCAAACCTGTTTTACCAATCAGGAGAATTGAAAAACAAAGAAATCTAAAAATAGGTAACATAGCATTTCTCACAATAGTTTCAGCCTTGAGGTATGAAAATAGAAATTATCTCAAATACTTTAACTGCATCAGTAATATATGATTAGACACTTTTTAGACTTAAAGGTAACTAGCTATTCAAAGAGGAGTTGTATGGCCACTTACCTCCCATCTCACTAGCCAACCAAGTAAGACAAACAAGACATGGTGCCTTGTTGGAAAGGTAAGGATGGACTCATAAATAATGTTCTTTTATGAAATCCTTGTACATGGCCACACCAGCAAAGACTTACATACATCTACTCTGTTCAAGCACTAGATGCAATCTACAAAACCTACCAAGAGTGATGGATGATAGGGGTGGGTGGTGAGAGAGGGAGTTAAGGAACTTAGTGTTGTCAGTGCAACTTGATGATAATGAATTATTTGAAATAAATCAATAAACAGAACTTGTAAAAATAAATTGTGACTCACTTTCTCTCTCTCTCTCCTCCTCCCTCTCTCTCTCTCCCCCTCCCTCTCTCCTTCCTCCCTCTCCCCCTCTCTCTTATATATATATATATATATATATATATATATAAAGGATAAAACACTTAACTCAAAAGTATGGTGGCATAGAATGAAAAAAATGTTTTTTTGGTTATTTTTCTATCCATTTTCTATTTTGATTTTGTTTTCGTTTAGTATTAACTTTGCCAGGTATGGTGAGATATAGTAAAAATATTGTTTTTACCAAATCTCACCATACCTGGCAAACATACTAAACGAAAATAGAAAACAGATAGAAAAATTTTTTTTTTCCTGTGTGCCACCATGCTTTTGAGAATTCTTTCCTTTTTCTTATCACTTGACCTCTTACCCCTTCCTCACCCCAATTACAACCTCTTACCCCTTCCTCACCCCAATTACAACCTCTTACCCCTTCCTCACCCCAATTACAACCTCTTACCCCTTCCTCACCCCAATTACAACCTCTTACCCCTTCCTCACCCCAATTACAACATAGATACCATAATATAGATAAATCTCTGTGATATCACATTATAGTCAATATCTTTTCCATGAAACAAGAAATGCCAAAACTCCCTTTCAGACAAACCCTACCCTACTTCTTTCTTATCAACTCCCTAAAATCTATTTCTGCTTTCAAAACAAAAAATCTTTAATGAAACCTGATACATTTGATTTTAAATCCCTCCCAGCTTTCCTGCTACAACTATACCCCCTCCACCATCATCATTTTTCCTCATGTGCTTTTAAATAGAAAAAACTCAGAAAACAGTCTTTGTCTGAAGAAGTTTGAGATGAAATAAAGCAGAACGAAATACCCCACATCTAAATTTGAGTCAAGTGTTTGATTTATCCAACTTTCCACATCGTTCTATCATATTTTCAGATTCACTACAATTGATCCTTTCAACATATATAAAGAAATCAAGATCTTCCCTCTTTTAGTGTTGTCCCCTCAGCAGGGTTTAGAATATGTTAACTGTATTCCTCTGTAGAGGATTTAGCCCCCTTAAAAAGGGGTGTACCTTGTATGATACTAAACTACATCTGATGGTTAAGTTCTAGGTTTGGAGAATGTGAATTACCCCTTCCTTGTTATTAGTGATTCACTCTGACCTGGAGTGCTAGTACCTGTTAAGGTCCAATCTATGGATCTAATAGATCTCTTTAAAAATTATTTCTATTAGATAGGAATACTTAATATTATATAACTGTGTGCAAAAAAAAAATCTTAAACTACACAAAAAAATGTGAATGTACAATGTACACAATTCCCTAACCTGTAGGCATGAAATAATCCCACTTGGGTTGACATGTCACTAATCAATCTTTTTATTTAGGTCTCAGAGCTAAAAGTTTTAGGTATCAACTAAGATGCTGTAATCAGATGAAAAAAGATGAAATCTTTTTAGGTTTTAACCTGTTCTGTTATCACTTTGATTTACAAGATGTTTTAAATGATTTGTTTATTCACCTGTTTTTATATATATATATATACACACGCACACACACACACACACACACAATGGAGGTGCCCAGGGTGTAATAGTTATTGTTTTAGGTAATGGACCCGGCGACACGAGTTCAAATCCTGGACAAGACTGATTGCATTTCACATAGCACTAATACCCTTGGGAAAGGTGTGAATCCAATTATTGACTCTCGACCGAGCTGTCAATCAAGAGATGCACCTGTGTAAATAAGTGGAAGAACAGCTGAAGCAGGTGGGCATTAGAAAATAATATAACCAGGTGCCCAGACGGTTTGAGTCAGTTGGAGACAGGATGCCAGCGTGAGAACCAGCTTGCAGACTGAGGGCTTTGGGCCCTTAGTGACCCCTGGTTGAGCAACCAAGCCAAGATGCAAGAAGTGCTGCTATGGTCGAGAAAAGAACTTGGGGTCAATATAGCAGTCTGTCCTTGTCTCCACTCATTTCTCACACACAATAAACATCACCCTTTCGAAAATAAAGTGTGAGAGATTTATACTTTCATAAAGAAATGTATTCGTTCGTTATTGAAGTTGTTTATTACTGGTTAATGATGTTTTCGCATGTAAGTGTATATTTGTAAATGTACACGTGTAGTTGTATGTGGCTATACAACACTATGGGAAAATAGTTGGACAGACTAGGTTCTTCAGCCTTGTTGAGGCAACTAGTCTAGGAGAAGGAAAACTCTGAATTCAAACCTGTTAAACTCTGCTTAAAAATTGACCTTGTGTCATATCCTGCCCGAGCGGAGGGGTTGGTAAAAATATATATATATATATATATATATATATATATACACACACACAAACGTGTATTTTCTCACTTTCTTATGCCAGTCTTATAACTTTCATAAAGTTCCATGTGATTTGGTTAAAAAATGCAAACTTCCAATCAATGTTTCATCTGAACGTTGCATTTTTTTTCAAAATACATAAAACTTTTAGTCATGGGAAGGTGCGAAAACTTTTTTTAAAAATTTATTTTATTTTTTTTTTTTAAGGTTTTATCTTGCTCTACTGGTCAGTATTTGAGCACTTTCCTGATTTTAAGGGAAAAATGTTTTCATAACAATTTGTTCATTTAACTAATATATATATATATATATATATATATATATATATATATATAGATTAAAAAGTAACTCCCTATTTTAGAATTTTTTATAACTTAACTATAATTTTTACAAGAAATGAAAATTATAAATATCTTATCTTTTCTATCACCTTGTATATAGTATAGCCCATAAATAAGTACACTCTTAACAATTTTTTTTAATGAAATATTAATTTTCTTTTTAACCAAAGATACTAGGATATTATTTTTACTGGAAAATTAGACAATTAGGGAAGATATAATTAGGTGTTATGTATCACTAAACTCTTCAGCATTGAAACTCTGTAGCCAAAAGCATGAATATTTAGCTATCTAATAAGTATTTATATAAGATTTATACACTTTCAATGAGGTCGATTTTTGTAATAGATCTTACCTAATAATATCTGTTTTGATTAATGTTTCAATAGAAATAAAATTGTCCTGTGGTTGTAAGTTGGATAAACGAGATAGAGAACATATTTTCCTATTTATATTGACCCACTGTATCTAGAAAAAAAACAACCATTTTATTCATAATTTCAGCAACTTAAAACTAGAAACTTTCTTGTTGCATATTTTCTTTTTTCCGTTAAGTATTTAATTTATTTTGCTAAAATAATGAAGTGTTTTCTTTTCCTTCTCCCTGTGATGTCAGTGACCTTTTTTCTTTTTCTTTTTTCTAGGCAGTTGACTTAGCTATAGATGAATCAAGTTTTACTGGAGAGACACAGCCCATCCCCAAAACAATTGCTGCTCTGGAAGGCAGTGGAGTGACCAGCCAGAAATGTGTTGCTTTCATGGGAACACTGGTACGGTGTGGGAATGGCAAAGTGAGAGACCTTTTTTTTTCTTTTCTTTTTCTATGGCCTCCCCTCCATTCAGACACCCTTCTTTTTTTTTTCTTTTTAGACTCCTCTCTTTTTTCTTATTTTGACTCCTCTTCTTTCCCCCTCCCCATTCAGACTCCCCACTTTTTCTCCCTCCCATTCAGTCACCCCTCTTTTTTCTTTTACTTTTTGGACTCCCCACTTTTTTTCTTATTTTGATTACTCCACTTTTCATATATTTTGATTCCCTCTTTTTTCTCCTAATTGAACTCCCCTTTTTTTTCTCCTAATTGAACTCCCCTTTTTTTTCTCCTATTCAAACTCCCCTCTTTTTTTTCTCCTATTCAAACTCCCCTCTTTTTTTTCTCCCCTTTTTTTCAAATTTCCCTTCTTTCCTCATTTTTGGACTTTTTTTTTCTTTTCCTCCTCTTTATTATCTTCCTCCCCTCTTTATTCTCCTTTTCCCCCTCTCTGAACTCTTCTTTTTTTTTCCTGCTCTTCATCTTTGTGTTCTTATTATTTTTTTCTCCCAGTCATCATTTTTAATTATATCACCCAGCTGAACCTGTTTAACTTGTAACAATTATAGTGGTTTATTCATGAGTTATATCCTATTAATATATACAATAATTATGTATGTGTGTATATATATATACTGATGATTATGTGTGCCTATAGGATGCAACCAAATTAGGTGCAACAGATCTTTAAAAAAAAACCACTGTTGTAGAAGACGAAGTTATATCGTGTCAAGTTTTTAAAAAAAAAACACTGATCAACAAATGATAGTCTGTTTAAATTTCCCAGTTGTCATATTCTGCTATGGCAACAATATAAAAAGGAAAATCCTTTATTTTGCAACAAAATTTTGCACCATATAACACAAGTGGGGAGAACACAATATTGACTGTCAAAAAAATTCTGCAATCACATCACCCCTAACATCTGACTCCCCAGATTGCATAGCTCTGTTGGTTGGGGCTGTAGAATATGCTAACTGCACCTCTGCAGTTACCCGTCAGCTGTAGGTGGCAACCATAATACTTGAGGACAGGATCCTGGTGGCTGGCAACCAAAAAGGTCACATAACTTGCAACAAATCATTTTGGGCTTTATTGGGCTAGAAGGCTGATTCGATCCATCAGCTGGTCATGACAGTCCTCTTTCAGGTTTTTATTGAAATCTGCATCAGAGGGCGATGTCTGTAGGGTAAATCATGCTGAGGAATGACTCATGCCCCCTCCCGTCCCTGGATGAGTAATTACCTTGAGAATGAAAACCCAAGAGCCCAATGTAGCCATCTATCATCAGCATGAATATACTGATTGTGTAGCTCTGATATCCCAAGGTGAATGGGTTTTCTCTTTGGCATATCCCAAAGTGGGGCTTTGTGGTGGTGGTGGAAGAGTCTAGTCAATGAAACTCAAAACTTATTTTTAAGGCTTATGAAGAAAAAAAAACCCCAGCAAAAAGACCCCATTACAAATCCCTCTCAGACCAAGAAGAACAATACTACTCTCAAAAGAACTCCCTCAAACAAAATTGTCACTTTTTTATTATTGAAAAAAACCATTTCCTCTCTAATTATATCCCCATTTTGGTCAAAAACCTAAAAAATGAAACCATCCTCATAAAGATGGCAACAAAAAAAATAAGCCAAGACATTACTAAAACTTGAAAAAATTCCATAATATAAACACCTACCCTGTGACGTGGCTTAGAATATTTATCCCAAGACGGGAGTTTATTTTTTGCACGTGTGAAGTCGGGGCAGTCTGGCACTTGATCACTCGCAGAATAAGTCCTAGTTAAGAGTCCTTTCTCGGGCCTATGGGAACTGGCAGATAATGTGGGGGTTAATTTGGGCTAGACTGACTGCTGCTGGCAAGGGGTTTCCATTTTTCACGTTACACACACCCACCAGACCACTTCGTCTTCCTACCCCAAGGATAATGGAAGATATGGGCCTGTAGGTTTAGATATAATAATATTATTTATCGCAGTCGACAATTCCAGTGTCCCGTGTAATATTTTTAAAAGGCGAATAGGACATTTAGCGAGAATAAATTGAGGTGAATGAAGCTGAAAAGGAACATGCAAAAGACAACTTGATAGGCAGACAACACAATGAGTAACTTTCAACACGAGGAGAGATATAAAATATAACAAGGTTTTTAATACATGCGGACACACACATTTAACGTGTCGGCTATATTATCAGCGGATAATATCAAAATACAAATGTCTTTCTTCCTTATTCTTTTCTTTCTTCCTTCTTTAAATTGAGAGACAGAGAGAATGTAATTGCAATACTTAGGAAGGGTGGAGGGAGAAAACAGTCTTAAGGTTTACTTAGCTTTTTGACGGGTTCCTTCTGAGAGTATTTTCTCTTTTATGGGCTAGCAAGATTTTATATAGCTTGGGTTGAAGGCATCTGTCATCTTCTTGTCCAAGATTCTTTCCGCTTTTCCCTGGAATTTCGGCGACAGTTTCAATACATCTTATCACACCAACTGCTGTCCTGAAAACCCCAGCTCTGCCTCTTCACCCGGAGTTTGGCATCAGATCCTGCGTCCTCTTACGGTGACCTCTGTCCTCAAAACTAAATTCTTCATTCCTATTTCTGCTGTCGAAAAAAGCTACTTTCGTTTTTAGGGTTCTGGCCAATCATTTGGCCTCTTTCTCCTTCCACACCTTGTCAGGCGATTCATTCGGACTACTATATGTCCCTATACCCACTTCTTTATCCATCTGGTCACAGAGTGCAACATCTCTTGGCTTTCATTCTGACCTGGATTTGTTACTTTGGCTGCAAGGAATTGACCTACATTCCTTATTCCTCTTTTAATGGTCAGGCTTTGGTAGCCTGTTAATTCAAACATAGAGGGGTAGGGGAAATTTCTTATTTCTCTCCTCTCAATGGTAGACCACGTGACATACCCTCTCAAGATGTGGTAAGGAACAAAGACCTATCCCTATGCTCCATTACAGAAATAAAAGATGAATTAAAAAAACCAAATGTTATCGACATCAACAGAATCACAAAATTGAACCAAACCATCAACATGAACACATACATACTAACTTTTAACAATCCAAAACCCCCACCAGAAATAAAAATACACACTAGCAAAAGTGGCAAAGTACATCCCAAGTCCTAGAAGGTGTCACAATTCTCAAGAAAACCCAATATGTGTAAAATATGGTACTCATCAACCAGACCACTCAGAAGATATGTGCGCTAATAATCTAAACTGCCGCAACTGCAATGAAAGCCTCATAGTAGATTCAAAACTCTGCAATGTCTGGGAAAAAGAAAAAGAAATCTTAAAAATCAAAGTCATCCAAAATATTAGTTTTCCAGAAGCAAGAAGATTTGTAGAAATACTCTTCAATAAACCAGCTTTTACTAAAATCGCAAAAACTCCTTCAAATGAAAACCAAATAAACTCAAATAAAAACTAAAAATTTAAGAATTGATAAACCTAATAAATGAACTGCAGAACCTAATTAAAACCCTAAAACCCATAATACTTAATAGAGAAAAAAACCTATGTCAATAAACCAAACAACACCCCAAAATCTATCACCAAAAAGATGAAATACAAGGTTCAAAAAATAGACATAGGTCAATTTCAAGAAAAAAGAAGAAAATAGAAAAGCTATTCGGACCCCCCCACCACCACCAGAAACTAAAAACAAATTTAAAAGTATTGTTGGAATTTGTAAATTCGGCAGTTAATGTCTGCTTGAATATGATTGCCTGTTTTGAAGTTGTGCCGTTAACCTCTACCCCTACTGTTATTTAAGTGAGACCTGCCAAGAGATCTCTCTCTTTTTTGTTTTTTCAACATGAGCAGAAAGCTCTGCAAATCTTGCTCTGTTTTTGCTTTGTGAGCACTTGTTTATACACCTTCGACTTTTGGCAGTTTTTTCTAATGCAAGGTGGCTTGAGCAAAATAGGCCTATTTAGTTGTTTAGGCTAAGCCTCTCTTCCTTATAGGTTTTTTTATTATTACTTGTTAAAACAATAAGCTTACTACTGGCTATTTGTGATTTTGGTATGCTGTCCCCTTCAAAAGAAAGTCTAAGGTTTGGAGGTGGTATTATTGAACTTTTTGCCGACAACGGAAGCTGTTGGCCAGGTCAGAAAATGTGGTAAAAGCCTCCATGGGCTCAACAGAAGAAAATTTGAGTTGAAACAGAAAGATATTCAGGTAAGAGAAGGAAACAATGGTCTACTTAAAGTTCACTTAAAGAAATAGTAAATTTCATTTTCAACAAGTCTACACAGGAAACTAGAAGAACACGGTTGTCCAAATTAATTCAACACAAGGAGACGCTGATAAGAATAAACCCTAAAAATTGGCTTCAAAAAGAGCTTTGACATAAAATACCAAAGAATTGTATTTTATCATTAACAAAAGTTAAACTGACAGCATTGCTTTGAGCAAGTCAGTCGTTATATTTTTTATACCCTTTTTTTTTTTTTTTTTTGTTATGATATTGTCATTACATGAATGTATGTTATTTTTGTTACCTTAAATTCAATGTTTTCGACAAGCATAGAGAAAAATATGTAAAGCTGGATTTTGTAAAGTTTATTTCCCTTGAAATAAGTTAATTTGTAGGAACTGGTTGTTTTTGTTTTTAAGAAATATAGGCACCCTTTTCTTTCAGGTAGCAAAGGTAAGCTTTCCTTCCCCCTTTTTTTTATCCCCTTTATTTTTATACTTTTCTCTCCCCCTTTGTCAGGCCTGATAGTTACTACTAGATAATTTCTTGAGCTGGGCAGAGATAAAGTCATTTTGGTAGAATTGTACTTTATAGTGACTAGAATTTGGATAATTTTGTTAGTTTTGTATGTTAGTTGTAATTTAAGACCTAAAAAGCCTAGCATATTTTTTGAATTGAGCACATTTCTCATAAAGCAAATGGAAAATGAAATGGGACTCAACTCCCACAATCAAAAAGGTGGGGCAACTTAAAAAGAAAACACAGCCCCCTCCCCACCATTGGCCAGGCTGGAAAAGGTGCATACGAACACCAAAGTGATCAGTGAAAGACCAGGAGGAATATTTAAACCGTCCCTAACCAAATTCGATACAGTCCCCTCAGCATCAAGAACCTTCACCTATGGGAATGAATAAATAATGCAATTCTCAAAGATCAACAAAATTTCTACAAAGATCCTATAATGTAGAAAGCATGGCTAGCGACACAGACCACATAATTGCCAGTCTCGATCTGGAAGGTATAACAAATAACTACAAGACTTGAAACCATTTAGCTGTGCACAAACAGATGAGCGCGATCTCTTTTTTAAATAATAATTACAAACCATCGACTCAAAAAGTAAAAATGACCAACTAACTAATCTCTTACATATCATGTATATTTATTTAAATGTGTGCAAACAAATGACTGATGTTAAATTGTTTGCTTATGTGTAGCAGTGCTTGAGACTGTTTGACTGTGTGCAAACAAATAATTAAAAGTAAATAGAATGATTCATATTGGATGGAGGTACATGAACTCCTTTACCTCTGAAGAAAAATAAGCTGAGGCTTTGTTTAAAAATGTTAGTTGCAAAATGTTTACAAATCGTATGTATAAACAAATTCTTGATGTTGGATTGAATTGTTTGTTTTATGTAGCAGATGTTGTGCGCTTGGAATTATTTGATTGGGTGCAAACAGGTGAGTTCTGGCTAGTTTAGAATATTATCTACTAAGTGTTTGTTTGGAAATCTTAGCTTTAATAAGTGTATAAACAAAATTTAACATTGAGTGGCCTGCAAAGATGAATATGCCATAAAACCTGACAAACCAACCAAACCAGAAAACATCTTGAGTTTTCAAAAAAAACCCAACTTTTCACTGAAATCTGACCAAATCAACTATTTCACCAATATCTGACCTAATATAATCAAATATTATAATAAAATCCCCTACCCTAAAACCCACATAGAAGACAAAACCAACCTAACCTTTCTTGGCATTAAATGACCCACAGAGGTTGATATGCCATTAAACAAAACTCAAATTCAAATTGCAATCCCCTTGATTATCATGTGTGTGGCAGTTGAGTGAGAGAAAAAAAATTCCATGCAACCCTGAAGAAGAACTTCAAGCAAGAATGATGGTAGAATTTACCAATTTAATATATATATATATACACGCACACACACCCTTCTGACATATATACTTTTATAAATATGTGTATATGTCAAAAAAAAAAAAAACACAAAGGGGAAAAAAGAAAAAAATAATGACCAATTTGTTGACTACTGATCAGATCTCTTTATTCTGATATATATTCACACACACACACACACATAGATTCTGATGTAACATGAAATGAGCACAAAAAGGTCTGTGTGTAGCAATTTTAGATTCACCAGTCTTAAAAAAAAACCCATTTCAACAGCAAATCCACAGTGTGCACCTAGGGTCATAACGGACTGATCATATCTTTAAAACAAATGCTAAGTCATTAGCTTGATGGAGCTACTACTACCACTTGCCTAAGTTAACTTGCACCACACAGTTGACAATTTAAAATATGGGAGATATTTCTGCTGCACTTTGTGTGTGTGTGTGTGTGTGTGTGTATATATATATATATATATACACACACACACACACACTCTCTTACAAAATGAATCAAATCAAATAAACGAAATTACTGAAAAGACTATTTTGTTTGTTTATAACCTCATGATATATAACTAAGTATAACCCACATAAACAATGAAAATTCATGATAATCAAAATTTTTAATAATAGTAATTCTTCTCACCCTACCCCCCCCTCCGTTAGTGGGACTTAAAACATCATCTGAATCCCCTGCAGAGGGATAAGACCCCTACCAAAAGGGAGTGTCTTGGATATGATACAAAACTGCATCTGGTGGTGAGGTTCCAATTCTAAGGAGTGTGGAGTAGCTTTTCAATTTCTAAGTTCCACTCTGACTTGGAGTGGTAGTACCTCTTAGCTACCATCAGTCTTTCTCTATTTATTTAGAAGAATAATATCTTGGCAGTATTCATACCATTGTATACAGTTCTTGAAGATATTGTTAAATATTCTTGTTGCTAAACTTTCTCCTAATTTCCATTCTTGGAGAGTCTAAAGTAATGGTCATCATTTTCAAAGTAAATTGTTTGGTCAACACCATCGATGAAAATGGAACAAAATGACCGAGGGAGGTGGGTGTTACCTGTCTGACGTAAAAGTAGCATTGCAAACTGATCCCTGCCTCTAAAAGTCAAAGAAGTAACTTTCCCTACAAATTTACTTAGTATCTGAAGGTTTCTTTCTTAATGTTATTTCAGAGAAAATTCTGCTGAATGATCTGTAGCAATAATTTTTTGAGGGTGATGGGCAGTGGTACACCTTTACTGATCTTTCACTTTCATTTAACTCGCTGTTATTACGATTTAAAGCAAGCTTTTCTTGTGTTTTGAAAATATTACTTTGATTCTTGCTGAGTCAATAGAAATTCCAAGGTTTAATAAGAAATAAACACCAAGATTTAAAAATCAGTATGGGATAATGATTATTTAATAAAAAAAGGTGAATTTTACCTCAGGAGTTAATTATTAAATTTAGATAGGAAGACTTGAAACCATAAAACTGTGCAAATTATTTGTATTAAGAATAATTACTTGAAACTTTGGTTATCTTTCGATGGCTTTTTTTTTTATTCTCATCTATAGAAGCCACTCTTATAGATGAGCAGCAGTAGTTCCCCGATCGAACTGACAATCCTGAGCATTAAGCCGCAAGACTCACACGTTCAGGAAATGTTAGGCATTGCGCATTCAAATACCTTCACGCACATCATGCTGCTTCCCATGTGTACGTGTTGAAAAAAAAAAAAAAAAGAAGAAAAAAGAAAAATTCTTCTTTTTACCTTAAGTTTTAACTTAGTTAAAGTCCAGGACTGATGCATATTCAAAGAAATTTTGGGGTATATTGTATCCTGTCATCCGATACAGGCCCTAACAGGTTTTTCGTTTTTATTTATTTATTTATTTATTTTTTTTTTTTTCAGGTAGAGGTGGAATTCGAATTTTTCTCGAGTTGCTTTGTTTTCGAATTAACTGCTATGAGGGTGGACAAACAGACTTCTAAGGATTAGAATCTTTTCTAAAAGCTATTTGCCCTGTATATTAAAGTATTCGACCAGTCATAAAAATTTTTTATTTTTTTATTTTAACAGCTAATCATGTCCACATGTAAAATACACTATATTCCTCATTTGAGAACACAATATTGTAGAGATTTAGGACATAACTATTTTAAATCAAATATGTGCATTTTTAAATGAACAGTTTAGTAGAATAAATTTACTGACCTCTCTGAAACTTCTGGAAACAGAATCACTTCCAACGTTTGCATACTCTTTTAACAAATGCTCGCTAGGATATTACTAATTTTACTAGCATTTATATTAAAATTCTACTCCTATATCATGGTCATCGGTGGGGGTGGACAGACAGAGAGAGAGAGAGAGAGAGAGGTGGACAAGAAATCCTTTCTTTTATGGGTTCGTCTTAGCACGTGTTAAGCTACATTTGAGGTGTTTTGTTTTTTGGGGGGGGGATTTGGGGTTTTTTGTTTTTTTTTGGCAAATTTAGAAGTTCGTCTTCCAATAGTATAGTTTCCCCTGAAATAAACTCGGAGAAAGTATTTTCATTCTTCATTTAAACAACACAGAATACAGCAGTGATTTAAGACATAACTATTTTAAATCAAATATGTGCATTTTTAAATGAACAGTTTAGTAGAATAAATTTACTGACCTCTCTGAAACTTCTGGAAACGGAATCACTTCCAATGTTTGCATACTCTTAACAAATGCTCGCTAGGATATTACTAATTTTACTAGCATCATCAACCGAAAACGACATCGACACACGACTGACAAAGCATGGACGGTTATCGATAGGCTCTTGATCATATGGAAATCAGACCTGACTGATAAAAGGAAACGCAGCTTCTTCCAGGCAGCGGTTGTATCGATACTGCTATATGGATGCACTACATGGACGCTAACTAAATGGCTGGAGAAGAAGCTAGATGGCAACTACACAAGAATGTTGAGAGCAATATTGAACAAGTCCTGGCGACAACACACCACGAGACACCAACTATATGGCCACTTGCCTCCCATCACGAAAACTATACAAGTTAGAAGAACCAGACACGCAGGACACTGCTAGAGAAGCAAGGATGAGGTCGTAAGTGATGTACTCCTATGGACCCCCACATATGGCCAAGCAAAAGCAGGACGACCAGCTCGAACCTACATACAGCAGCTATGTGAAGACACAGGATGTAACCTTGAAGACCTGCCGGAGGCGATGAATGATAGGGAGAAGTGGCGAGAGATGGTCAGGGATATCCGTGCTGATTGTACGACATGATGATGATGACTTGAAACTTTAATCTTTTACAAAGGATTATTATTTGAAAACATAACCCTGCTCAAAATACTTGAAACCATATAATTGTGTACAAATTATTGCTAATATATTGGAATACTTTATACCATATAACTGTACAAATTATTTGCATTCAATAGGAACACCTGAAACTATATATAACTGTGCAAACAAATTATCACAACTGAATTTTATTTTGACCATCTTTTAACAATTTAGCCCATTTGTAAAGATTTTTCTTTTCCATATGTATCGCATATTCTTCTATAAATTTCAGATGGTTTGCACTTCTTAGCCATCAGAAAATTTGATGGCAGACTTCTGTTCCAGCCTGAAAAACTCTGATTCATCACCATTTTGAATAGCCTCATAACAAATATTTACACAAAATTAAAATAATTTTTGCTATTTTTGTGGAGTGGCTGGGGTCTCCCACAGGATAGACTGGTCTGAGGATTATTTAGAGTGGCGTTTACTCTAGACTGTGTCTGTAAACAAATATGACTAAGGTTATTTACATGAGTGGGTGTATCATATTTGCTCTGGAATAAAATCTCTCTTATTTTACATGTGTTGACCTTACTTATTTCACGACTCAACAGCTATAAGTCACTTTCAAATAATGCTGAATTTACATCTATGGAAAAAAATTTGTAAAAATGTATTTTATTTTTTGCAATTTATTCAATGACCTTTTTATTTTTAATACTTTAGTGTGTTGTGTATGTGATATTCAATTAGCAATGCTCGTGGCACCATAAAACACTGCAGACATTTGCAGTTTTGGTGAATATATATTTTAAAGTGAATACATCCACAAATGATTTCAAATTCGGTATTTAGGTTTTTATTATTTCATATTCTTGTGCTCTGCATATTTCAGCCTTTTGCTTTGCTGATTCATTTGAAAATATTTACTTAGTCACCAGTTAGTTCTCATATTCGTCATTCAGAGTGTTTCGGATATCTCCTGAAGAACATCAAATTTCTTTCTTAGTGTTATTGTATAAACCTCTATTGTTAAATGTGTTTTGGTTGTTTGCATCATATTTCTGTGTAGGCTTAGATGTATCTTTGCTGTGACAACTCTCCGATCAGAAGATACTCCTTCACAGTTCAGAGCACTATTAATCCATTTCTTATTTATGAGGATGTAATCTATCTGGGCTTTAGCATTATTTGCATAAGTCTAGATCCCTAGTTTTCCCTCCCTTTTCCAGAATTCAGTATTAAGGTGTGGTGGTCTGTTTTCAATTGAGAAATCTGTTAGATCTTCCCCATTTCTATTTGACAAGTTGTATTAGCTAAATCTGTCATTTTTGTCTTTACCTATTTGAGCATTCGTGTCTCGACTGATGGTTAGAATGTTGTTTGGGAATGCTATGGACAGGGGAGGATAACTCATGGTAGAAGGTGATGAAGTCCGTTTCATTACCGGCATTGGTAGGACTGTAGCAGATGATTGTTGGGTTTGCTGTTAAATGTAGCTACCATCATTCTTGGTTGCATTTTCTCAATGCTATTTAGTGATTTTAACACGTAAGGGCTGAGAAGCATTCCTACCACTCCTATGACAGCATTGACAGTTTTTCCGTGTAGATGCTAAGATAAACATCCATCCATTGCCACTATCATGGTACTTTATTCCTACTATGCTATGATTGTATCTATGTTCTTGTATCCATACTATGTCTATATTATGCTCTGCCGCAGACGCTGTCAGCTCCAGTAGCTGGCCTATTTTATTTAAAGTTCTAATGTTAAGTGTCACTATAAGTAATTTTTGTTTGGGTTTGAGTTCTGTAGCTGATTTTTCAAACACTGGAACCAAAATGTATCCTTTGTTTTCCTGTGCCAAGGGTGACACAGTTTGGAAACATGGTTTGAATTCATCATGGTAATCTTTTGATAGCTGTACTTTTATCCCCTCAATAGACGCCACCCTTATAGATGAGTGGTAGTAGTTTCTTGACTGAACTATTTGATCCTGGCTGTTGATCTATGGGGTTCTTTAGTCCAGCATCAGGTTTAGTGCTTCATTGACCCGACATTGGGTTCATCCAACTTATTTAACATCCACCATGCTGATTCCCATGGCTTCTGAAGTTTTATTTGTGGGTTTAAAAAAATCCCCCTTTTTAAGTTTGTTAAGGTTTAACTTGGCTAAAGTCCAGCCCTTCATTTTTATTTATTTTTCTCTCCTCTAATTCCATTGTCAACATTGTGTGTTCCATTCCCACTTACAAATGGAGACTTTCTTAATTTTATTAAAAAGTTGGTCACTTGACTTCAGAGAAGATTCTAGCTGTCTCTAATTCACTACCTCTGTTCAAACCCTACTTTTTAAATATATATATATATATAAAATCAGCCCATTGGCATAATGGTTAGAGTGTTTGCCAAAAGCCTGTGAGACTGGGGTTCAATCCCAAGTGGAATCATACCAAAGACTAACAAAAAACAGTACTTGATGCCACCTTGCTTAACACTCAGCATTATAAGGTATGGATCAAGGGTAAAGTGGAGTAATTCAGGGAAAGAAGTAGTGCCCACCTGTACAACTTGCTGTAGTAGCTATTGAAAGTGGAGCCTTTGGGTTACCTTTGACTTTGGTTGGCCAACTTACAACTTATATATATAATTTCTTATCAAATATTGTGTGTGTGTATATATATATATATATATATATATATATATATCGGCTTTACCTGAAATTGAATACTAGTTAGAGATATTTTGAATAAACTAAACATGTATGTTTATATGCTTTTGATAAAATTAGATACTTCCTAAATAGGTAAGTGTGTGTGTTATATATATATATATATATAAGATACACTCTTGCTGAATGCAGACACTAATTTGTTTGCTGAAGATATATATAGGAATATACATATACATTAACGCATATGCACACAAACGTATATATGTGTATGTTGAAAATATCCTGAATCTTTCATTCATCAAGTAAAATCAGAAGCCATCAAAATCAATAAACATATCCTATCATAAAAAAGAACTAACCTAACTCAAATATTAACCTTATAAAAAGACATATTACCTCAACATCCCACAACTTTCCGCATGGAAAAAACCTAAACCATTTAGGCATAAAAAAAAGTTACTCATACATCTTAAACAATTACTAAAAAATAACTATTCTTTCTCTGATGCAGGAATATATAAACTTGTTGTCAGGAATGTAACCTCATACATAGGGGAAAGTTCCAGAAATTGAAAAAAGAGAAGATACAAACACAAAAAAGATTTTAAATCTGGAAGGACATCCAATTCTTTAGTTTCACATAATATTTCAACTGTCCATACATTTGATTTTCAAAACTCAACAATAATTGCATTCATTCACAATAGGGATAAACATAGAATAATTGAAGTCTGCTTAATATCTTCTTTTAACACAAATTTTCCAAAGACCACGGTTCTATAAGATATCACCTTATTTTTTTTTTTTTTTTTTTTTTAGCAAAAATGATGCTGAAAGATTTCAACATCCATTAATAAAACTGAATTGTTTTCTGAATTTTTAAAATTGAAAATTTCTCAAACTCAAAAATGATGTTGCCTTTTTTTAAAATGATTCCATTTTATGTCGTCATCAATTTTGAATATATTTTCTCCTGTATTGCTTGTTTGTTTTTTGTTTTAAATCAAAAACATTTGCCCTGAAGACAACTTTTCAGCTTGCATGCTTAACATATTATTATTATTTTGTTTTTATACTTAAAATAATCTTAAATAGAATACCTTGTATATAGGCAAAATTTTAGGCGAAACATGTCGGCAAATACAATAAATTTTCATCTACATCAAAGAATATATCTTTCTTCCATTTCTCTTTTTAAACAAATTTGTCTGATTCATTTCATTTTTTCTTTCACTTACATATGTGTGTGTGTGTGTATGTATGTATGTGTGTGTGTATGTATTATGGAGGCATTTCTGGTGAAATGTTATTGTAGGAAATAGACACAGTGACCCAAGATCAAATCTTGAATGAGGCTGTGTGCTTATAACATTGCACTAATACCTGTGTAAAAAGTATGCATCATACCATTCTCCCTCCAGCTATAGATAAATAGTCAGGCAGACTTGGTTTGGCAACCAGTCTAGGTGAAGGAAAAACCTGAATTCGAACGTGTTAAACTCCAATTAAGAAATTGACCTTGCATTATATCCTGTTCGTGTGGAAGAGTTGGTAAATTTGTTTGTGTATTTGTTAATGTAGATGAACATAGTTCCAATCCAAATGAAAAGCTAACTTCTGAGTGGATCAGGTATTCTTCATGGAACCAGAGTGCAGTATCTGTACAATCTGATCAGGATCAAAGTTTTATTCCACTAAATTTCTGTCTATAATTGATATATTAACTTTACATTTAGTTTGTTTTCCACTTAATGAACCTACTTTCTGGTCCTGTCATCGTAATTTTGAATTCAAAAATTTTAATAAAATTTCATCAAATGTTTACTATTTTTTTTTTTTTTTTTTTTTTTTTTTTTTTTTAGGGTGTGGTTTTTGGTACTGGGGAAAATTCAGAATTTGGAAATATTTTCAAAATGATGCAAGAAGAAGAAGTAAGTAAAAAATGTTTTAAAGGTTTTTTTGTTTTTTTTAATTTCAACTCTTATGGTAGTGCCTTTTAGGAATCCATCTATGAGTCAAATAGATCTCTTTAAGAATTATTTGGACTCAATTGGACTATGTAGAAAAATCTCTTAAACAGATATGCAAAAAGTATAATTCTGAACATTCAATGAGCATGATTCCTTAATCTCTTGGCATAAAATAAGCCTAAACCACTTGACATGCCATTAAAACCAATCATTTTATTTTAAATTATAAACAAATAGAAAATTAATTCTGATTTTAACATTGCTACATATTTTACTTCATGACAAAGTATATTTGCCCAAGTTGCACAGATGGTGTATTGATTATTATTGGTGAGCTGCATTCATATTGTAGAGATGGCTGTTTGGATTTCACTTGACACCTTACAAAAAGCATTAATCTGTTTTCTAACCCTCTGCTGAGGATTTGTGTCGCCTCGCAATCCTTTACTTAGCATCAGTGAGGCTCTCCAGCTTTCTGCCTGAGACCAGTAAAACTCTCCAGCCCACTGCCGAGAATCAGAGGCTCCCTAGATCTCTGGCTAGGACTTATGTAGCCCTTCAGCACTGCCTTGGACCAGTGAGGCTCTCCAGCCCTTTGCCTAGGACTAGTGAGGCTCTTTAGCCCTCTACTTAGGACCAGTGTCTCTCCAGCTCATTGCCTCAGACCAGAGGCTTCTAGACTTCTGCCTAGGATATATGTAGCCTTTCAGTCATCTGCCTAGCATCAGTAAGGCTTTCTAGCCCACTGCCTTGGACTAGTGAGGCTCAGTAGTCCACTGCCTTGGACTAGTGAGGCTCAGCAGTCCACTGCCTAGAACTAGAGGCTCCTTAGACCTCTGGCTAGGATTTTTGGAGTCCTTCAATCATCTGCTTTGGACCAGTAGGGCTGATCAGCCTGCTGCCTAAGAATTATGTCGCTCCTTAGTCCTTTGCCTAGCTTTAGTGAGCCTCTGCATTCTTCTGCCTGTTGGTGGGGCTTAGAATACTCTAACTGTATCTTTTTCAGTTTTTGTTACCTCTTAATTGCCATTACTTCCAGGTCTACTCTGACCCATGCAACTCTGTTAGGGTCTCATCTATGAGTCAAATAGATCTGTCGAAAAAATTTTTTTTTTTTTTTTTTTTTTTTTTTTTTTCAATAAAAAAAAAACAAACTCCGAAAAAGCACCCCCCCAATGTACAATGAATGTGATTCCTTAACCTCTAGATAAAAATTATCCTAAACTGGTTTGACATACTCTTACAATCAATCTTGCCTATTTTCATGTGAATTTCTGAAGTGAAAGATTATTATACAGTGATCATCTCTATTTAAAGCCGACTGATTGGATGACTTGAGTATAATATCCACTCTGATTTTGCTGACTTTTCTTATTTTCAAATGTTGTTTTATATTTGTTTGTTGATTTCATTTCTCTGAAAGGGTTGGTATTCCTTTGTTAACAAGAGTCTCCTGTTCTTTCTCTCATTTCAGGCTCCCAAAACTCCTTTACAACGAAGTATGGACATTCTTGGGAAACAGCTTTCATTTTACTCTTTTTGTATCATCGGTCTGATCATGCTGTTGGGCTATATTCAGGGACGTCACTTGTTAGACATGTTCACTATCGGAGTCAGGTAAATTTTGAAATAACTATATGTGTATAACGTGGACCCCTAAGTTCGGATTTTGAAATTCTGGGGGGAAAAAATTCTTGTGCATGTACTGACTTTTTAGAATTTGTTGCTGCTGAATTTATTTTATTGGTTCATACTGATGATCCATTTTATCCCCTCTCCCAGCTAAGGGGGTGGGTGGGTAAATAGTACCATTGCTGTTTTTAAGGATGGCTTTGGCATTAAATAACCCATAAAGGTAGATATGCCATTAAACAAGGAAACAAAACCAAATGAAAATTATAAACCAACACATTTCAATAGATATTTCTCTATAATGGTGTAAAACAAAAGTTTGGATTATAGGCGTAACTTATTTTCACTCATCCTGTCTCGAATATTGTGAAGCATGTGGCCTGAAAAAAAAGGTAAGTTATATGGTTCTTGTGTATAATACGGAGATCTAACTTTTGGGCTGAAAAAACCTTGAAAAATAGTGCATCTTAAACACGAATAATTACAGCATATCAGAACGACAGTGTATGAACTCAATCATTGCAGATGATCTTTATTCAACAAGATGTTAACTCTGTTTAGATATGGTGACCTTTTCTAAATATTCATTTCTATTGATATGTTCAATAGCAAATGACATTCACTAATGTCACCATTTTTGACATTTGTACCTTATCTTCTTTTTATCCTTTTTACTGTCGATGACTTATACCTACTTTCTTATCAAGTTTACTCAGAATCTCACATCATTTTTTTTTTTTCTAGACTACTTTCACTCATGTTACCTATATCGCTTATATATATAAAACACTTGTGATGTGATTATTATTGTTGCTGGAAATGGAGATGGCAATCAGAGTTCAAATCCTGCATAAAGCTGTTTGCGTATCTCGTAACCCTCGGGAAAGATGTGCATCCAACTCTTCTCCCTCCAGTTATGAGTAAATAGTAGGGCAGACTGGTTCTTTAACCCTGATATGACAACCAATCTGGAAGAAGGAAAACTCTTAATTCAAACCTGGCAAATTCTATTTAAAATTGACCTTGTGTCACATCCTGCTTGTGTGCAGGGGTTTTTAAATACCTATATTGCATGACTTGGATTTGAAAGAAACACCTGAAGAAAAAGCTAGATGGGAACTACACAAGGATGCAGCATGCTGTTTTGAACAAATCCAGGAAGCAACAGCCCACAAAACAGCAGCTGTATGACCACTTACCTCCCATCTCACAAACCATCTAACACAAGCAAGACATGCTGAACAAGTAAGGAGAAGCTCATAAGCAACATTCCCCAATTGATTATTACACATAAGCACACCAGTGTTGACTAAGCAGCAAAAAAATTACATTCATCAGCTCTGTGGAAATTTGAGGCCTTTGAAATCACTTAGGAAAATTGGGATGGCCGCTTAGTATCAGGGGAATTTGTGCTGTTAACATGCCTTGATGATGATATATTTATCCTCACACACACACACACACACACACACAATGTAGGGACTGTCACTCATACATGTGGTTAGTTTTGAAAATTATCCAGTCTTGTTGGCTTTACTCTTATTTTGAGGGGAGCTTTAGAAATTCAGACTAACTGTACACCTTCAGTTGCAGTGGAGAGCCAACCTATCTGCTGGGGCTGTAGAATACACTGACTGCATCTCTGTAGAGAGATAAGACCCCCTCGCCCCAACGAGTGTTCTGCGTATGACACTAAACTGCATCTGCTGGTGAGGCTCCAGTCTAGGAACTTTGGGAAATTCAAATTACTCATTCATTGCTTTTACTCCCATATTCACTCTGACCTGGAGTGGTTGTACCTGTTAGGGTCCCATCTATGGGTCAGATAGAATTATCTAATCTTTTACTAGACTTGAAACCATTTAATTGTGTGCAAACAAATGAGCTTAAACTCGTTTTAAAATGTTACCTCCAAACTATTTGTTTGTTCTGAGGAATACAAAAAATTTTATCAACTAAAAAATTATTCTGTAGTTGATCACTTATTGTAAAAAAAAAAATTTTAAATGTAAATTAAAGAATAAAAAAGGAAAAACAATTCATAGAATAAAAGAATACTTTCCATTTGAATTAATAGGTGAAATCTTTCAATTACAAATCTCCACTCTTCTCCCTTTTTCAATCTCACTCATTGGTGTTCATAGAATTTTTTTTAGTTTGGTCATGGACCAGGTACTTTTTCTAATGAGATTTAAAATCAGTGTAAATAAAATAGATATTGTAATTTTTTTCTTATGATTAGGGCTCAGTTACAGAACAATTTTTTAGTTGATAATTTTTTGAAAAAGCAGCAGTTTTAAATAAAGTTTTTATCTATCCTCTAAAAATTAAACAATAAAAGGATCTAAGAATTTACTTATTATATTCTTTTATTTTAGGAAATTGAAAAATGATAAAATATGTATTCATTAAAATTTTCTTTTTCATTCTATTAAAATGTAACAATAAAATAAAAAAAAAAGCTAAGAATTAAAAATGTCCTTATTTTTAGGTGGAAATTTTTGCATATTGATTCAAATGAAAAGTCTTTGTTTATTCTATCAACAATGCATTTCTTTCTTTTTGTTTCTTTTAGTTACACTGATTAAAATTTGATATATTTTATTCTCAAAATATTTATTTGAAAAATCAGTTTTTGAGTTATTGATAAACAATACTTTCATTTAATTTTTGTTTTTTCTTTTACCCTCTAAAAATGTAACATAGGTTGGTACAATAAAAAGAAGCTAAAAATTTGAACTGTAAAATTTTTCGTTTTACAATTTCTTTCTTGGTTTACATTTCATATAACATTTTAAAAAGGTTCGTTTGAAACATTTTCATTGATTTTTTTTTTTTTTTTTTTTTTTTTTTTTTTTTAGTTCTAAAGAATAAGAATTTTTTACAATTAGTACTAAATTGCAAAACAATTAAAAGAAAACAACATTAAATTCAAATTTCGCCTGTGGAAACATATAAATTTGACGAGTCTTACTGAAGAGTTCTCGCTGTTTTTCTATTTTTGAATTATGTCATTTTAATCAGTCAAAATCAAAAACTAAATTTTGTACTTTTCCCCATTATAAACGTTAAAGTGTATGCACGATTTTAATTCTTAATAACATCTTTTTTCTGATTTAGAAAGTCGACATGTACAAACCAAAACAAATGCGACTCCTTTTTATATGAACAAGGATCATTAAATAAGTTTCCAGACTTTTTTCGTATGGGCACTTTTACTGATAGTACATACATGAAACTCTAATCCCCTTTGAAGTAATCTCCTTTGGCTGCAATGCACTTGTTGTACTGTTCCAACAACTTCTGGAAGGCCCCATCGAAGTCCTCTTGTATGAGCGTGTCAATGACCTTCATCACAGCCTCTTTCATCTCCTCAAATGTCTCATAATGACAGCTTCTGAACTTAGGGAATAAGGAAAAGTCACAGGGAGCAATTTCTGGACTATAGGGAGGGTGAAGAACTGTTTTGATGCCCATCTTGGTCAAATAGTCTGTGACAAGGATGGAGTTGTGGACTGGTGTATTGTCCGGCTGGAAATGCCACTGGCCCGATTTGAAGAGTGCTGGCCTCTTCCGACAGAATCTCTTCCAGTGGGAACCCAGTGCATGTAGATCATGCCAGTGCTGTCAAAAAAAAGGATCATCAAAAGTTTGTGGGTGGATTTGCTCTGTCTGGCCTTCTTGGGTCTGGGAGAGCCAGCATGCTTCCACTGGGAACTCTGTCTTTTGGTCTCTGGGTCATAGCAGTAGATCTAGCTTTCATCGCATGGCATTTTTTTCCAAGTTTAAAACAGAATTTTATTGCTTATCGTTCTTCTAAAGTGTCCTTGCATCCAGATTGCATTTTTGAAATTCACCAGCTGTGACAATCAGGCGTATTGTAGGTGTATTCCGATTCCTGCTGTAGCTGTTCATTTGAACCTGAAATCATAAAAATTGGTCAGTCATTTTATATGATGTATAGCAATAATATACTGAATTTTCAAGAGTCTACGACAGTTTCAAATGCCTGTACAAAAAAGTCTGGAAACTTATTGAATGCATCACGTAGATATTTACTCTCTCATAAGATGTGTTGTTTTTTTTTCTTTCAAAAGAAATATCCTATTATAACATTTCATCTGATAGTTAATAAGTCAATTGTGAAGAATTTTTCTCTGTGACTGAGTTGACTTTGTTGAAAGAAATTATTTTACAATGCTTCTTAAAACTTATTAGCTAAATTGATATAATACACTTCTAGTTTGAAGAATTTAGCAGACTAGATAACTCACAAATGCAAAAACCTTTCAGGCTTCTGGAACACATGCAAACACACATACACATACTAATTCTATTTGATTTTTCTAACAAATTTCAATAATTATTTATCTATTTTTTTCCTTTTTAGTTTGGCTGTTGCTGCTATTCCAGAAGGATTGCCCATTGTTGTCACTGTTACACTAGCCTTGGGGGTCATGAGGATGGCTAAGAGAAAAGCCATTGTCAAAAAATTACCTGTTGTTGAAACCTTAGGTAATTGTCTTCTTCTTTGTAACCCTAGAACCCTAGGCAATACTAATGTAGAAATAATATTGATGATGATAAGAGGATTGAAAGATTTGAAAATTAGAGGACAACTTGAGATTATCCAGGCTTCACTTTATTGTTAAGATCAGCTAGAATACTCAGAAAAGTTCTGGAGACTTGCTGTCACTCAGACTCCAGTGAAATACCACTGGCTGTCATGTAAAGAATTCACAAGGAATGAAATGATAATATAATAAAATTGTCAATTAAATATTAAGATGCTGTTAATAATGTTAATAAAATGATATTGTTAATTACGTAATAATAATAATGTTGATAATATTGTTAATTAAATAATAATCAATAATAGAATGTTGATGATATTGTTTATTAAATAATAAATAGGAAATGATGTTAATAATCATATCTTTAATTAAATGATAAAATAATCTAATTAATGCAGATGGGGCCAAAGTTGAGGGGTCTCAAAATCATAAAGGGACCCCACTCTTACTCCATGTTCTAAGCTTTAATATTTTCTGCTGAAATCATTAGGAATCATTTTTTCTTTTTGTTTGGGTGAGAAATGTTTATGAAATTTTAAGTTTTTTGTGGATAGTGTAAAAATTTTATTTTATTTTGAGATTTAAAAAAAAATTTTCTTTTCTTATTGATTTTTTTCAGGGTGTGTGAATGTTATTTTCTCCGACAAAACTGGAACGCTAACTAAAAATGAAATGACCGTCACTCAGATGTATACTGCAGATGGCCAGTATGCAGATGTAAGTATTGGTTATTTTCAATCTTTGGATATCTAAATGAAACCACATATTTCCTTGCTTTTCTTTTTTTTTATTTTAATTATAAGTAATCTAGTGATGCATTTTATATAATATTTTTTATTTTATTTATTGTAATATTAGCTTTGTTTTTGTAATAAATAAGAAAATATTTTCTCTTGGAATTACATATTTGCATTGTTACTCAAATTTGTTGTTGTTTATTATTTTTAAAGCTAAGGACTGACATATACACACAACCATGATGATCATTTAGTAAATAAGCCATTTTTTGAAAAAAAAAACAATACCTTTTTCCATAAATATAAAACCTCTGCATTGTTTATTGCAAAAATTACTTTAATCTCTCAAAAATGTTTTTTAGTTTATTCAAAATGGCAGCAAATCAAACAGTGTTCCACATTGAATCTTTTAATTGGCTACTGTTGTTCCTGTGTGTATTACTTGAGAATGTGTTCTCTATATCTAAAAGAAAAAAGAATTTACAGAAATAACTGACATATTTTCTAGGAAAAATTACAATGGACTCAGCCAAGTTATATAACTAGAAGTTGTTTAGATACCTGAACCCTTTCTTTGTACATCTGGTATTGTTAAAAAAACAAAACGTTTGGTTGATCCATTCTTCTACCCTCATTAAGCATGTGGTATGTTAATGAGGCTAAGGCAATAAATAATGGGTATGACCTTTATGTATTCATGAGGATAATTCAATAAATAAGGGCAATTTTTTTTAAATAACCCCCCCCCCACGTCCATAAACTCTGAATTGTTTAGAAATGATTTATAGCAAAAATTATTTTAAGCTTGTGAAAATGTTTTAATACTATTCAAAATGGAGCCAAATCAGAGTACTCCAGGCTTGAACAGAGGTCTGTCATCAAATTTTTACTGGCTGAGAAGTCTAAACCATGTGAAATTTACAGAAGAATGTGTGATGTGTATGGAGAGGTTTGTTTTAATAAAAAAAAATGTTTACAACTGAGCTAAACATGGGTGTGTCACTATGAACCTAAATTGAAAAGAAAGTCCATGGAGTGGAAACACACCAACTCTAAGGTGAAGAAAAAGTTCTGGGCCTAGTGATCAGTAAAGAAGGTGATGCTGACAGTATTCTGAGACATGTAAGGACCCACGATTATTGATTTCCTTGAAAAAGGTGCAACTGTAAACAGAGCTTTCTATTGCAAACACTTAAGCTAAAATTCACCTTATTTCTTGAAGGATCTCTGTATAACATTATGAGTATACTCCAAAGTTTTCACTTAATCCCTGGCCAACATAAGAAGCGGACAAATATGCGTTCTCACATTTATGAATGTTTTGATAATTCAAGCCAGCTATCTTAATGAGTTTCTAAACCATCTTTCATAGGGAGGAGAACGAGGCGACTTTTGTTAATCAAATACCTCCACACCTTCCAGTGGTTAGATGTTCGTTGTTGTGGGAGAAGATAACACAACTTTATACATTGATCTTTTATTTTCTTTCTTTTTTCATGATTCAATGAGTTGTGATTCTTTTGATATAAAACATTTTATTTTTTCTTTATTTTTTTTTCTTAGGTGAGTGGAGTGGGCTACAACCCTGATGGAGAAGTTATATGCCAAGGGGAGATAATTCGAGAACATTCTAATCCTTCTTTTTATAAAATAGCTGAGGTATGTGGAGATTTGAAAACATTTTTTTTTACGTATTCATAATGATTCCAATAACAAATGCCCAATAGAAAAGGTATTTTAAAAATAGATTTTAAACTTTTATTTGAATAAATTTTTAAAAAGTTTTCTGTCCATTCTTGTTAAACAAAATAGGATGACAAAACTTTTTTAAGTTTTCAAAAGAAGCTGGGATGTGTGTGTGTGTGTGTGTGTATGTATATATATATATATATATATATATATACACACACACACATGCACACACATAGGTGTGTGTATATTTTCAACTCTGTGGTCTGCAAAATAACAAAGTTCTCTGACAGATTTTTTTTCTTCCTCTTTATTATTAATTAGTCTGGTTTTCTGGATGGATTTAGGAATCTTTTTTATCTCAATCCAATAGAATTTTATGGATTTTTTTTTTTTCGGACAGTTTCTGGTTTTTTCAGGTACCATTTATTAGTTTGCCCAGACTGGTTCTCTACAGGGGGGGGGGGGCAGCGAGTGTCCTGATATAACACTATCAATCTGATGGTGAGGTTCCTGTAATGCTGGAGTTTTTGGGAATGCAAACCAACTCTTCATTGCCATCACTCCTAGGTCCACTTTGGCCTGGAGCGGGAGCACATGATTAGGGTCCTATCTATGGTTTTAATAGAACTAAACCGTGATTTCTTGACTTTACTGCTTTTGCATTTAAACTGTGTATTGAATTGTTTAAAATAGAATTTTTTTTTTCTTTTAAACTGCATACTTATGCTAGACTCAATTGCTTGAAATAGAACCGTTTTGACATCTAAACTGTGTACTTATGCTAAACTAAATTATCTGAAATAAAACTGTTTTGATATTTAACTCTGTGTATTGCCCAGTTGGCTGGGGCTGTAGAATATACCGACTGCACCTCTGCAGAGGGCTAAGACCCCCCTCCCCACGAGTGTCCTGGATACAACACTAAACAATCTAATGGTGAGGTTCCAGTGATGCTGGGGCTTTGGGGAATTCAGAGCACCCCTTCATTGCCATTGCTCCCAGATCCACTTTGGCCTATATTGGTAGCACCTGATAGGGCCCTATCTATGGGTTAAATAGAACTAAACTGCATACTTATGCTAAACTGAATTGTTTGAATTAGAACTGTTTGACTCAACTGAATAGCTTGAAATAAAAATGTTTCTGACAATTAAACTGTGTATTTATGCTGAACTGGTTTCGACTTTGAAACTCTACTTATGTTAAACTGAATTTTTTAATATAGAACTGTTTTGACATTTAACTGTATGTAAACAAAATCTATACTTATACTAAACTGAATTGTTTGAAATAGAACTGTTTGACTCAACTGAATAGCTTGAAATAAACTGTTTTTGACAATTAAACTGTGTACTCATGCTAAACTGAATTGTTTGAAATGGAACTGACTACTTGCATAAAATGGATTTGGCATTAAATAACCTACAATGGTTGATATGCCATAAAACCTACACAACCAACCAATTCTTCTTTTCATCTTTTCCATCAAGGTTTTAGTCAAATATGTTTTGTTATTTTAGGTTGGCAGTATGTGCAACAATGCCGACATCACCTCCAATGGACTTCATGGACAACCAACTGAAGGAGCTCTGATTGCATTGGCTCTCAAGGTAAATATTGCCTTGCTTGCTTACCCTTAAGATTCTTGTTTGAATAACTCATAACAATATATTAAAATGTCTCAAATGACTATTATAGGTGGTGACAACGAAGCTATATCGATGGTACAATTTGAGTTTGCCTCCTCGAGTTGTTTGATGTACTGTACCTCAATTCCTTGCATCTTAAGGGAAATTGACAGTGCATTAATCTTTGTGCTTATTGAAGGCCTTCTCATAAACAACCAAAGTGACACAAGGAGGCAACCTGTATTCATTGACTGGGATAGTCAACATTGACAGCTATTAATTTGTCTTTGATTTGCTAATGATATTGTTCACATTGCTGAAACAACCAACTACTGGCTGAGCTAAACAATCTAATTTTAGTTGTCAGCCTCAAAATAAATCACATAAAAACTAAATTGATGCATTCCAAAGTTGTAGCAGAGGGCTGTAAAGTGGTGGAAAGCAATGAAATCGAGAGGTGAAAGGGTTTGTATATTTAGGACATATGTGCCGAGACATGAATGCAGAAATCTCTCAGGGAATAAGATCAGGGTGGAAGGCATTTACCATGATAAAAGATGTGCTCAAGTTAAAGCTAGTTGAGACTCTGCATACCAATCTCTTTAATAGCATTGTTTTGCCTATAATGTTATACTCAAACAAAATGTGGGCTACCACAAAGAAAGAACAGAAATTGGTTACAACACAGATGGTTATAGAAAGATTCTAGCTGGGAAAATTGTTGTGATTACATCCAAACTGAGATGATTTGGGAAAGGAACAGATTGTAGGTCATGATTGGTGGGGAGGTTCACAGACAATAGGTGGACCTGTGCTTAGTGGTATCTAAGAGAGTGAAGATGACCATTTAGAAGACCTCCATGATGATTAAATTGTAAAGCAATTTGTGCAAAGAAGAGTGATAGCAAGAATAAAATGAAAACATATTGTGGCCAATGATGTGGAAAACATCAGATGGCCTGGATGATGAAAGGAATATAAGATATAAGGCTTGTCCTTCATGCATTGCCCTCCTCCTAACTGTGTGAAAATCCGTTTGATTTCCATGAATATTCTCTGAGGATATTGTCCTTGTTATTTTTTTTCTTTTTTGTTAAAAATGTTATTGAATGTTTTTTTGTCTTTTTTTTTTTTTTTTTTTTTTTTTAGATGAATATTCATGATATTAAACACCATTATATTCGACTCCAAGAATTAGCATTTAGTTCAGAAAGTAAATTCATGGCTGTAAAATGCATTTCCAGGTACAAACAGGTGAGTCCCTTTCTTTATTTGCTGTGAAGAACAATCAAAGAAAAAAATCGTTTTTCACTTTTTCCCCCATTAGAATCAATTTTACCAAATTAAGAATATGAAATTCTTCAATTCAGTTGGGATTTTGATATTTAGGCTGATCTTAAGTGTCAGAACTCGAATTTACTGATTGTTTGTTTTTCTTTTTGTCTCTTTTTTTTTTTTTTTTTTTTTTTTTTTTATATGTTGTTTGTGTTTTTTTTTGTTTTTTTGCGGGGGGTGGGTGTATTTGGGGGAATAGGAGAGATTACTTTGTGAGATAAGATGTAGTATGTTTTTTTTTTTTTTTTTTTTAAATACAGTTCTTTGCTTTAAATGTAGAAAGATGTCTATAATTGTGTGTATGTGTGTGTACATATATATAAATATATATATATATTCAGGAAATAATTTACTTGATCTGGAGTACAATGAACTTTTTTTGTCTCTTTCCAATTTTAAGATCCTTTTCTTGTAAAATCTCATTCCTCTCATTTTACTGATTATTGACTTTGAAAAAGTATCAGTTTTCTTATTGAAACCATGTTCCTTATTTTACAACTTATATTTCTTGTTGAATCTCGCATATAAGAGCATGGGCTAAAAAGTTTTCATGATGCCATATCTTTTGCTATTAACTTTTCTGGCCAATGAGATCCAAGCACTGAGACACTGATGAAAGAAGTGTGTTGACTGCAAAGGGGACTGTTGAAAAATAGACATTTGTTACATTCCATGTGAGTATTTTGGTCAGCCTATGAACTTTTCAGCTGATTCTCATATTTGGTGCCCCAACTGTAAAGTCATTAAAAGTATTTTTTATCATATCTAGTAACAATAGTATATACTAAGCTTTATCACTTTGTTGTTTTACTGTGTTCCGCTTTTTCCTTACCATCTTTGAATGTTATTTTTTTTATTTTGTATATATTTGTGTGTGTGTGTGTGTGTGTATGTATATATATATATATATATATATATATATATGCAAGGTAGACTTGGCTCTCTCTCGCCTTGGTAGGGGGATCAGTCTAAGAAAAGGAAAGTGAATTAAAAACAGTATAGATCTCAGCAAATGAATCCTGATAACAAATCCTGCTATTCTATGGGTAGTAGTAACTCTGAACGTATATGTCAGCAGAATGTGACAGTATGACAAAAAAATATTGTGGTCTCACAGAGGAACGTGATGATATCAACTGGAGAGCACAGCCACTCAAGTTGTTTTATAAAGGGAAGAAGAACAACAACGTTGATGTACAAAAATATAATCTGCTTCTTTTCTTTTTCTTTTATTACCTGAAATGTATAAAACGGTAAAGTGAGGAAGAGAGTCGAAGATGTACACACAGTGAGATATGAATCTTCAGTGAATTGCTTTTTCTATGTTCTGCTTTTGAGAAATTGGTACATGACCACTGTAAGACATTGAATCGTCATTTTTCCTCGCTTCTCTACTTTGCCAAGTCTGGTACAATTAGGGCTTTTTTCTACCTCTCGACACTGGGCAGTCTGGTGCGAGGCTAACACCTAGAGTGGTATAACGTCTAGTAGCTCTCTTTATTCTCTGCTTGTCTCGAAATCTTCACTGGTTTATATAATTTCCCAGATGCCCACACAATCCTTGTGGTCACACCTCCTACCTATGCATTGTGCATGGACATGCCTCCTCGTAACATGCCCTACCTACGCAGCTTCCACTGACAAAACCCTTGCATTATGTTTACTTTATTAAATAGGTTGGTTTTCTGTTATGTGACCCATGCAATTTACATGGCATGTCAAAAGAGCATGTCAAAACGAGTGTCCTGATATGACACTAAATGACAGAATCAGAACAAGCGATCCCAGTGGATTCAATAAAGGACATAGTTTGAAATTCCGTGTAGGTTACCGAATTTGACAAACACCTGAAGAAGGCCAGAGGACATATCGGCCGAAATGTTGTGGAAATAACAATAAAGACGAAGACAATAGTCCGAAAACCCTTAATGATAGAAGTGATTATTTGTATAAAAATGGATCTGCCATTAAATAACCTACAAAGGTTTATATGCCATGAAACCCGATCAACCATCAAAAGATGTCATCTGGTCAATATTCAACAAATTTAGTAGAGTAACATAGTAAAAAGGAAAACTCCTTAATATCCTGTGGCAGTTCTGATTACTGGTCTTAGCTTATCACTAATCCTAATCATTAAGAGAGTGGTATTTGTATTGTACAAGCATTTGCCACTTTAATCCCTTGATATATTGGTGTTTCTTTTTTCTCTTTTATGAGAATCAAAAGATAACAATCATCATCATATATAAAATGTCACATATCATTTGTTATGTATTTGGTATTTTAGGGTGTTGGTTGGTAGATTACCTTGTAAGGTAAGATCACCTTCCCCTTAAAATGACGGCTTTTAAATAAAGACATTTATTATCATTATTAAAAGAGATTCTGTCTAATAAATATTAACCCTGAGATTTGATGATTGTTGTTTTCAAGAATTACAAAGAAGATAATATATAAAACTAAAGTTTCTTGTTGATATTTTATGCTTAGTTTAGTCTAGTACAAGGCTTTGAAAGTTGAGCACTCAGTTATGATCAGACTCACTAATAGTGGCTTTCAAGGTTTAGCTGCTAGCCATCATTCTGAGATAGACACTCTTCCTTCTCTATGCAAAATTCTATGGGGTTTCGACCTTTTATTATGGTGTCCTGGATATGCCACAAAATTGCATCTGATGGTAAGTTTCCAGTCTTGAAGCTTTGGGGAATGTGGAGTAACCCTTCTTTACCATTACTCTTAGGTCCACTCTGACCCAAAGTAGTAGTATCTGTTTGGGTCCTATCTATGGGTCAAATAGAAATATTTAATCATTACTATACTTGAAACCATTAAACTGTGTGCAAACAAATGATTGATGTTAAATTGAATTATTAGTCTTACATAGCAATACTTGGAACCAATTAACTATGTGCAAACAAATAATGAATATCAGATTAGATAGGAATACTTGATAAATAGAATTGCAGATATGATAAATGGCAATGCTTGAAACCTTTTTTGTGCAAACAAATAAGCTCTGGTTCATTTAAAAATGTTACCTATAAACCATTCTTGTACAAATCAAATATATTTAATATATATATTTTCTTAAATCAGACAGACACTTCATGTTGGCTTATTTTATCTTTGATCCATTCAAATGTTCATATGAGTTCATCTGATTTGGCTGGGGGTGTAGAATACTCCGACTGCATTTCTGCAGAGGGGATGACCCCTCCCTAAACAAGTGTCCTGGATATGACGCTGAACTGTATCTGATGGTGAGGCTTCAGTCCTGGAGCTTTGGAGAATGGGGAGTGCCCTTTCATTGCCATTATTCCCAGGCCCACTCTGATCCGGAGTGATGATACTTGTTAGGGTCCCATCTATCGGCATCAAATAGAACTGTCTGATCATTTGTGTGCAAACAAATGACTGATGTTAAATTGAATCGTTAGCGTTAGATAGCAATACCCGAAACCATCTGTGTGCTAACAAATGGCGAATACTTAATAGAATTATTCATGTTTGATAAGAATACTTGAAACCGTTTAACTGTTTGCAAAAATTATTGATTCATGGCAAATAGAATTATTAGCGTTAGATAGCAAAACTTACAACCATTTAACTGTGTGCAAACAAATGACTGATGTAAAATTAAATTGTTAGTGTTACATAGTAATACTAGAAACCATTAAACTGTGTGCAAACAAATGAGTTCTGGCCTATTTAAAAATATTATCTACAAACTATGCATTTACAAATCATATATTCAATATCTATGTTTAAACAGGATTTGATACTAAATAACCCAGAAGGGTTGATATGCCATAAAAACTCACCAACCCCAGCCTTGTATGAGTCACTTGACTTCTAGATGGAATGAATTCAGAAAGGTGTTGTATTTTCCCCAAGTACTTACAGTCCTAACTGAAGCTAATCTGAATTCCTTCCGTCCAGAAGTCAAATGACTCCTATGAAAACTTGAATGGATCAAAGATAAAATAGGCAAACTGTAAATGTCTCTCCTATTAAATCAAACATGTTTAAAAGAATATTAGTATTAGTTTGGAATACTAGTAAGCATACAACTATTTGCAAATTATTTGTATTAGATAGGAATACTTGATACCATACAACTGTGCAAATTATTTGTATTAGGAATAATTGATATCATATAACTGTGTGCAAAAAAACTCTTAAGAAACAACTACACAAAAATATAAATATGAGTGTACAACGAATGCAATTCCTTAACCTTTAGGCACAAAATAACCTTAGACAGGTTGAAATGCCATTAAAATCAATCCAAAACAGATAAAAGGTGAAAACACATTTATTGTTCTTGTTTTTTTTACTTGTCTTTGTGATTTTGTTCCTGTAATTGTATAGTTTGATATTTGGTAATGTAACACTGGCCGGCTTATTTCTTTCAGGATGGTCCACCTGTGTTCTTTGTGAAAGGCGCTTTGGAACGGATATTACAGATGTGCACCAAATTCTACCATCACGGAAGCATTTTACCTTTACATGAAAGAAATACACTGGATTATTACAGTCAAGCAGCCAGAATGGGAACCTCAGGTTTAAGGGGTTAGTTACATTTTAATTGGTTTGGGGGGAGGTGAAAGAAGTAAAAAATTTCCTCTAGTTAGTTACAGTTGTTATTAAAAGTCAACATTATGTAACAATCTTGTTCTTTGACCTGGATCAATCCTTCTTTGTCACTCTTTGCTGCTCTATTCTCTTTTGCTGGGATGAATCAAAAATAAAAAGTCTTCTTTTCTTGTGTGTATGATTTATTCATTTAAATAACATAACTGACTCTGTACGAGAGATAGGATTGCTCTTTGGATCACAAATGGAAATTGGTATTGAATCATCAGCTGCTACGGGCTAACTAATTTAATGATGAAATCTAACTTCAAGGCTTTTAGCCACCTGACTTAACTATCTTCCAAGGACAGCCAAACTTTCAACTGCCCTTAAAGGTCATTATCTGTCAATTAAACTGAGTTGACTTGGTAGTTTCTGGTCTTTCAAATTCTACACTACATGCCAAATAGAAGATTCAGACAATTTATTACACTGGGAGGGTCTCAAAACAGTTGGTTATAAAATATTCACTGAAAATAAATTAAGTCTTCAGAATTTCTCTATCTCAACCTGTTCACATGTCTGTCTCTATCCCCCACCTCCGTCCATGTCTCTGTCTGCTTGTCTATCTTGATCTCAACCCCCATTCATATCTCAGTCTGTTTGCAGCTATTCTAGGGTGGTTTTTTGTTTAGTTTTCTTTAGTTAATATACCTGTGGTTTTTGACTGCAGGTCAGTCATAACTGGTCAGTGTTTCAGCATCACAACAGCTTAGAAAATTTGTCAATTGTGCCATCTATCTTGATTATCATGGAGGTTGGGGCATAACTCATATCTTGGAAAGATAATTCGTTAATGGAGGGTTTGACTGATATGAGATGGAGTGGATGACAGGAACCTAATAGATGGCATAAAATGGGGGTTTGGTGAAAGTAGTGTGACATTGGTATCCCAATTTGAAATTGTTAACTAACCTTGGAAAACATAACTTAAGGTGTTTTTGGTGGGGTTTTTATTGCAAAATTTACTTTAAAAATCAAAATTTTCTTTTCTATTTTCAGTGTTGGCTATGGCATATGGCGAAGATATGAAGGAATTGATATTTACTGGTTTGGTTGGAATCATTGACCCCCCAAGGCCAGGGGTCCGTGAAGCCATCAAACGATTGATGAGGGGTGGAGTCACAGTTAAGATGTTGACCGGAGACTCAGAAGAAACAGCTAAAGCCATTGGTGAATAAATTCTTTATTTTACTATTCATTTTTCAATTTAGGAAAATAATTATCTATAAGAATAAACTTATTAAGAATAAAAAGTTCATTGAAAAAGTACAAAAAAGTCACTAAATTGATACCTGAATTGAGCAACATACCAGATGTATATCATGTGACCAAAGCTGTAGAAAGCACCTGCTGTGATTGATAGTATCATGGTAATTGGTGCACTGACACGTGCATTTCTTTGATCCATGTCTAATTTGAAAACCATATAGATGAATGTGCAACATAGTTTAATTTGGGAACTTATGCTTCATGATTTTGAACTGTTTAACATCACAGAAGCAACCAAAAATATTCGTTGTATGAAAGGTGAAGACATAGTTGATCACAGTACAGTAACTCGCCAGTTTCAGAAATTTCACTCGGATTGCAAGAACCTCGATGATCACACACAAGGTCGGGCTGGGTTAAAAGTGTAGATTTCAAGAGCATGTTCCTAAACATAAGAGCAAATCTGGCAATAAAGACTAAGAAAGTATCAGGCAAATTCTGTCCCCCACAGTCCAGTGTGCTTTGTTAAACTTCACAACATCAGCAAAATTGAATTGTGTCTTTTGTTATTAAAATATTGTAAAACTTTTGACTTGCCTGTGTATCATTATTATAGAATTACGTTTGTATTATTTCTAACGTGTTGATGTATTGGAAATTGTTTGGACAAATGAATTCTCTAATAAATTAAGTCATTGTTAACATTATCAAGAATTAAAGGGAAAAGGTTTAATTTCTGGTATCTGAAATTGAGCAGGTCACTGAGGTCACCTTGAAAATATTCTTCACCTTCATAAATGTGAAGTGAAGTAAATTGTATGCTAATTCTTTCAGCATAAATCCCTTTTTACACCCCCCTCCATTTATGCTTATGGGTCCCCCAGACATGATGGAAGGTCTGTTGGTGAGGCTTAGAAAATGCTTACTGTATCTGCCCTGCAGAGGGGTATGACACTGAACTGCATCTGGTGAGCTTTCCATCCTAGAGCTCTGAGGAGTCTGAAGTCAAACTTTCATTGCCACTCAGCCTGAAATATTGGGCTTATAGTGTATAGTAAAATAGAATGCAGTTTGAAATGCTGTGTTAAAAGATTGAAAAGGTGAAATAAATTAACAGAAAAATGATTTGCCAAATTATTACTTTTTTCTCCACTAATCATTTGAATACCCTGTCAGAAGGGCTTAAATTATGCTGACTGTATCCCCCTTGCAGAGGGGCAAGTACCCCCACCTCCGCCCAGAAGAGATCTTCTGGCCATGACATTAAACTGTATCTGATGGTGAGGCTCCAGTCCTGGATATCTAGGGAATGTGAAGTACCCCTTCATTGCCATTACCCTCAGGTTCAATCTGACCTGGAATGGTAGTACCTGTTAGGGTCTTATTTTAGCGGTCAGGTAGAACTGTTTAAAAATGATACATATTTGATAGTGTGCAAAAGCAACACTCTTAAACAATTACACAAAAATGTAAATATGAACATAATTCCCTAACCTTTAAGCATAAAATAACTCTAGACAGGTTGACATGCTGTTAAAGTCAATCTAATCATCTGATAAAACATACTTGAGAATTGATTCTTTAATAAAAAATTTGGCTGTATTTTTTGCTGCAAAAACTAATTTATTTATTTGTTTTTTACTGTATTTTCTAGGTGCTCGTCTTGGTTTGTCTTCTATTGGTGCTGGCTCACTGTCAGGAGACCAAATTGATGCCATGGATATAAGTAAACTTCAAAAAGTCATCAATAATGTTACTGTATTCTTCCGAACAAGCCCAAGACACAAACATAAAATTATCAAGGTTTGTTTGACTCATTCGCAGGGAAAAAAGTTATATTTTTTCTTAAACTTTACAGCATTTTTGCTTATTTTGCATAAAATTCAAAATTGATAAATCTTTAATGATTAATTTACATAGTTATACCTCAATAGAATTCATGAAAGACACACAGAGTCAGTGGCAGAGCATTTGTGTCAGATGGGGTTCAAGGTTAATGATAGATTCAAGGCCAAATGGTCCCTGACTTCAGCCAGGCCACCAGTCATTGACAGCTCAGCATAGCACTAGACCTTAGTTCAAGCTATGAGCAGGCACACATGCTGGATTTACATTGGACTTAGTGAGTCCAAGTCCCAGCTGGATCATCTGGCTCACATTGCACCCAGTGAACTAATGACCAACATAGTCCAGCTAGGCATGAGTCTCGGCTTTGCCTGATCTTCCCCTTCCCTAAAACCCCCACTACAAAAAAGACCTTGTGTTAAATCCTGTTTAGCATATAAATATCTATAAATAAATATACACACACACACACACACACGTGTGTGTGTGTGTGTAAATATAAAATACGGAAAAAACAAATGTTCAGAAGATGTATTTATTCATATATGAATCATATGCCAAATTTAATGTTTCATTTTTTTTATTCAACCATCTTCAGGGCAATGTTTGTATATGATATGTTTCATCTGAAAATTATTTTCAATACAAT
The DNA here is from genome assembly GCA_963585895.1 of Sepioteuthis lessoniana. Taxonomy (NCBI): domain Eukaryota; kingdom Metazoa; phylum Mollusca; class Cephalopoda; order Myopsida; family Loliginidae; genus Sepioteuthis; species Sepioteuthis lessoniana. The sequence continues at coordinate 735,954 of OY757932.1, read as the reverse complement.
CTACCAAAGATGGTTGTAAAAACCGAAACTTTGACAAATCTCATAAAGAACACATCCTCTGAATATCTTATTTTTTTCATATTTACATACCATCAGATTTATTTCCATCTATCTCATATATGTGTGTGAATATTTATCACTGACCCTAACCCTATATCTTGGTGTAGTAGCTATTGAAAAGGGAACCTTCAGGTTGCCCTCAACTATCATTGCCAACTTTACTTTTACTTATATATAAGTAATGTAGATATGAATAATTTATAGAGAGTGCTCAATATCAGTGATAGAGCATGTGTATCTAAGTTATGATAGCATAGACACAGTCTATGGTGCTTGGTGATAATCAGTTTCTCACATACACAATTATCAGATCAAAATTTGGTCTGATGCTCACATAGGCAAGAAACTGACTGTTACCAAGCACTGTCTAAACCATCCTCACTTAGAGGAACACTGCCCAGTCGTTTGGAGCGAAAGAATAATTTGATTCCATCTCTGTAGAGGAGCTAAGATGCCCCCACTCTCACCACCAAGAGAACTAGATACGACACTAAACTACATCTGATGATGAGGCTCAAGTCCAGGAGCTTTGGGGAATGTGGAGTACCCCTTCATTGCTGTTACTCCCTGGTCCACTCTGATCCGGAGTGGTAGTACCTGTTAGGCTCACATTTACAGGTCGAATAGGAGTGATTAATCATTTAACTGTGTGCAAACAAACGACTGATCTTAAATTGAATTGTTAGTGCTAGGAAGTAATACTCAAAACCCTTTAAATGTATGTAAGCGAATGAGTTCTGACTTGTTTAAAATCTTACTTCCAATCTATTGATTTACAAATCATATATATTTGATATCTATATAAATAGGATTTGGCTTTAAATAACCTTCAAGGGTTGATATGTCTGAAAATCCAACCAACCATTCAGGTACACAATATTTTTCAAGTATAAAACAAGATAAAAACTCATTTCTTGGTTTTGTGTTGTCAATCCTCAAGTCAGCTTCTATTTCACACAGATTAAAAACACTTTTAGAAATTTTAATCACAATTTGTAATTTTTTATACATATATATTATGATGACTTTTGCCTAAAGACATTATGTAATGTTTTCTTTATACTAATTTTTTTTTTTATCTTGAAGTTTTGTAATATGTAAAGTGATTGTGTCTATTAACTTTTAAGAATATTAAAGGTTTTATTTTATAAGAATATTAAAGTTTTTCTGGAACAAAATAAAAGGTGTCTTACTTCATCCTTAGCAATTTTTGCCTTTAAATAAAGAACTTTTTGATTCTACTTGCGACTTTTACAATATTGATTGATTGACACATGCTGATGTGAGAGTGAGTACAGTTTGTTACTCCGCTAAGAAGTTGTTTTATTTTAGTATTTTAATCTTTTGATTCAACTCAGAATAAACAGGGGTGCCCCTTATGGTGTAATGGTTAAAGCACTGGACTGCGGGATCGTAGTAAGTGAGTTTGAACTCCAGTCATGCTATTACATTCACTTTTGGACAAATACCCTTGGGAAAGGTATGAACCTCTCTCTCCCCCCCATGCGCTATGGGTTAAATAGTACCACTACTGTTGTTCTAGAAGGATGGATTTGGCATTAAATAACCTACAAAGGTTGATATGCCATTAAACAACAAAAACAAACAAATCAGAATAAATATTTACAATATAGTACAAAGCCACTATGGTGGAGATCACTTCAACAAGGATCAAATTCATTCGCAATTCGCCCAGCCAGCTGGGGCTGTAGAATATGCCGACTGCACATCTGCAGAGGGGTAAAAAAAAAAAACCCCAATGAGACTACCTGTTGGTAGTGACCCATAATGCTTAAGGACAGGATCCTGGTGGCTCAGCAGTCCTTGATCTGGCAACCAAAGATGTCATGTGACTTGCAACACTTCACTCTGGCCCTTACTGGGCTAGACGGGCCGTCAGAGAGGCCTGATCCAATCAATCGGCTGGTCATGTCAGCCCTCTTTCAGTTTTTTTTTTTGCAAAAATCTGAATTAGAGGGGGATGGCTGTAGGGTCAATAATGCTGAGGAAAGACCTATATTCCTTTCTGTCCCTGGGTGAGTAATTATCTTGGGAATGAAAACCCAGGGACAAAACTAAATTGTCTACAACCAGCATGAGTATATTGACTATGTAGCCCTGATATTACTAGGCAAATGGGTTTCCCCCTAGGCACATCCCCATGTGGGACTCCATGGTGGGTGGGGAGTATAGTCAATGAAACTCAGACCTTCTTTATGGCTTATGAAAATATAACCCAAGCAAAAACCAAAAAAAATCAAAAGACCCCTCACAGAATCAGAAAGTGAAAATGAAACAGATGAAAACTTCTATCAATTCATTGTACTTGAATCAATTGAAGAAACCCCAATCACCAAACTATCCCCTTTCCTAATTCCAAAAACAATAGAAATGCATTGTAAACCAATCAATATCAAAAAAGCTATGAACAACACCATTATTATACAAACAACAAATCAAAAACAATCAGAAAAAATTCTAAAATGGAAACAATTTGGAAAACTAAACATAAAAACATACCCTCACCCAACCTTAAACTTCTTGAAAGGAGTTATAAAATCCCCAGACCTTCCATCGTGTTCCCTTGAAGAAAGACTACATTTTAAACCACAAGGCATAACAGATGTGAGGAGAATCTCCATACGCAAAGAAACAAGAACCATAGACACAAACACCTACATACTAACATTTAATAAACCCACAACTCCAACCAGCATTAGAATAAGTTACATAAATACAGAAATAGAAACTTATATACAAAACCTTCTAAGATGTCAAAAATGGCAAAAATATGGACATCCTAAAGATAAGTGCACGAGACCATCAATATGTGCAAAATGTGGAAATTCAAATCGCTCAGAATTAGAATGCTAAAATCCCTTTAACTGCATCAACTGCACAGGAGAACACTCTGCGTATTCACAGGAATGTGAAATGTGGAAAAAAGAAAAAAGAATTACAGAAATAAAATACACAAGAAACATCTCCTTCCTCGAGGCCAGAAAAATAGTAGAACAAACACAAGCACAACCTAGTTATGCATGTGTAACTAAAAAAGGAAACACGGAAAAGGAAGATACAAAACAAACTGATTAATGAATTAAAAAATCTAATAGAAATACTAAAAATGATCACAAAAGAGACAATCAAGGAACAGATTTCAACAGTTCCAGACGAATATGTGGCACACAACCGAAATCAGGAAAAAACCCTTCAGCAAAAAGGAAAAATCCAAACTAAACAAAAAACCCTAATAGATGAACCAATCCCATTATCCAACAGATTCAGCCCAATGGAAATAGATCCTGTTGAAACAATCACGGAAGATTCAAAACAGACAGCATAAATCTCTAAAAGAGACTTAAAAAATCAAAGACAACCCAACAGAATATGAAATGACTAATCCTACCCAAAAAAATGGAACACAAGCTACAAAAAGTAGACATAGATTGACTTCAAGATCAAAGGAAAAAGAAAAAAAATCAAAATCCAACTCCAAATTCCCCTAAAAACAAGCTTAAAATTGAAATGGACTCAATGCCCACATTCAAAAAGCCAGGGGAACTTAAACAAAAAGCACAGGCCCCCATTGGCCAGGCTGGAAGAGTAAATACGAACACAGAAGTGTTCAGTGAAAGAATAGGAGGCACATTTAAACTGCCCCCAGCCAAATTTGATGCAGTCCCTTCATCATCAAGAGCCAAGTCACCGATGGGAATAGATAAACAGTCCAATGCTCAGGGAACATCAAAATCCCTACAAAGATCATATAGTATAGAAAGCATGGACAGTGACACAGACCGCATAGTTGCCAGCCTCGATCTGGAAGGTATTACAAATAACCATAAGACATGAAAACATTTAACTGTGTGAAAACAAATGAACTCAATCCTTTTTAAATGTCACTTACAAACCATCCACTTAAAAAGTAAAAACAAAATTACTGACAAACTAATCTCTCACATATCCTGTATATTTCTTTGAATGTGTGCAAACAAGTGACTGATGTTGAATTGCTGCTGGTGCATAACAGTATTCAAGACTGTTTGACTGTGTGCAAACAGATGAGGTGAATAGAATGATTTGTATAGGATGAGATACTTAAAATCATTTGGCTGTGAAGAAAAATAAGCTTGAGCTTGTTGAAAATATTATTAGCAGAATGTTTACAAATCATATATTCACTTACAAGTCATGTGTATAACTATTTAACTATGTGCAGGCGGATCATTGATGTTGGGTTGAATTGTTGATGTTGTATAGCAGCAATGCTCGGAGCCATTAGTTTTGTGTGCAGGCAGGTGGACTCTGGCTCATTTGGAATATTACCTACTAAGTATTCGTTTGTAAATCTTTGGTTTAATATGCGTATAAACAAAGTTTGGCATTGTGTGACCTGCAGGGGTTTTTATGCCATAAAATCAACCAAACCAAACCAAACTTGAGAACATTTTAAGGCTTCCAAAAAACCTCACCCTTTCACTGAAATCTGACAAAATCAACCTTTTCACCAATATCTGGCCAAATAGAATCAAGAACTATCGAAAAAAAACCAAAAAAACCCATGCCCTAAAACCCGCGTAGAAGACAAAACCAACCTAACCTTTCTTGGCATTAAATGACCCACAGAGGTTGACATGCCATTAAACAAAACTCAAACTCATTGGCAATGGCTTGTAAGGTTAACTGGCCAGCACCCTTGCCCTGTCCAGTGTAGTTTTGTTTCCATATTGTGGTTCTAACAGCATATGACCTTGCATTTTTTAAGTCCAAGGTCAATGAGTATCTCATTGGTCCTCATCAGTCCATTCATCCATTTTTCCATCTTCATTCATCCCTCCAACTGTGCAGTCATTGATAACTGCTGTGTCAATGATGATTAATCTTCTGAGGGGGAAAGAAAAACACAACTCATATTAAACGTTAAGACCTTTGTTGCTTTATTCACTCTGTGGACAGAGATGAAAATGGATAGCAAACACAATGTGAAGAATAGCTTCTTTGTTCTCGTAGAAACAAACTTTTATTTTTTTGAAGGTTCATTGACTCTCTGTACACACAAGCACTTATGCTACAGCCTCCCTCAAAAATTTAATTATTTGATTAATTGGGATTCAATCCCCCAGTTCCACCTTGTATAGGTGGCATTGTCAAGCTAGCCCCTGCCACCACTTAGATGGTTGATCAAGTCTGGTGACCTTGGTGAGTCTTGCTTAACTGCTGTTTTCTGTTGAGTGTGCCAGATCAAGCATATCTTGTTATATCTTGCCTACTGGATGAGATGTTGAACCTAATCAATTTGTCTTACTTTGGGCAGCTGGAGTTTTTAAAATAACTTATCTCTTCACCTCTTCGTATCATTCACTTAAAATATTACACAAACTTCAATCCTTCTATTCATTTATTGTAATTGCCATATTGTTATAATTCTTTGTTGAATAGTTGCCAATTTTGTTTTGGGTGAATCCTAATTTTGAACAAATAATAAAAAAAAAAAAAATTTTAATTTGTTCTGACTTTAAAGTTGTCTTCTGTCTTCAGGCAATGCAGAACAATGGTGCCGTTGTCGGGATGACAGGGGATGGTGTCAATGATGCTGTAGCTTTAAAAAGTGCGGATATTGGAATTTCCATGGGAAAATCAGGCACAGACGTCTCCAAAGAAGCAGCAGATATGATTCTTGTAGACGATGATTTTTCAATTATTCTGTAAGTATTTCTTCTTGACTGGCCATTTCACAAATTGATAACTCGATATAAAGAATTTATACAAAAAGATCTGATTTTATTTTTTACATCACTTATAAAAATGTGTTCACATCTGAGTAATTTATATCTTAAAGTGAGGATGTCTAGATGAATTTGTGGTAATTCTTGATGTGTACGGAAACACAGGATTGTGAAAATACAGTATGCTCTATGATTACCAGACCTTTAGCTCTGTGTAACTTTCATTTCCTAAACTGAAGCTTCATCTCAATTGTAAATCATCTTTTTCCACTCTTTGAACATTTATATAAAAAAAAAAACATCTTGAAAGCAGTGTGTTAAACTCTTCATTATACATTTATTTATTCTAACTTGGTTGTTATAGTTGGTTTAAGATTTCCCGAATTTTATCTGTTAAGTGAGACACCTGAAAAAGCCTTGAGGCACCATGACCAAACATGGGTACAATAATAATAATTCCTCAAATAGATAAAATGTTGTGACTATAACAACCAAGATGAAGATACTTGTCTGTGAAGAATAATAATAATAATGATGATGCCGCCGCCGCCTCATGTGAAGAATCAGCTGAAATGTTGTGACTAAAACAACCAAGATGAGGATACTAGTCTGTGACTAGATCAGTGTATAATAAATAATAATAATGATAATTCCTCATGTGAAGAAACAGCTGAAATGTTTTGACTAAAACAACCAAGATGAGGATAATAGTCTGAATAGATCAGTGTATAATAATAATGATAATTCCTTTTGTGAAGAAACAGCTGAAATGTTGTGACTATGACAATCAAGATAAAGATATTCCTCTGATATATTTAAAAATGTTTTTAAGATTACCTTTGAAATTCTTTCCTGAAATTTTATAATTCAATTTTGAGGACTTGGTAAGGTGACCCTCTCAATATTTCAGCTGGTCAATTCTCCATTCTTCATCTGCTGAAATGTGTCTTCTATTGAATTGTCATAGAGATTTCCTGATCATCAATAATATATAAACAAAACCAAGAAAATGGCAAATATTCTAAACAAATAAGAACTATTTACTTCATCTAAACTTTGACCATAATTGCCTCAGAATTTGATTCTAATTGCATATTGCACTAGGAAATGCTCAGAATTCAACTCGTCACCTGGTTGTGAAAGACTTAAATGCTTTTCTTGATTCTTGCTGAATAATTTCATTTTTTTTTTTATTCCAAATTTTTCTAGTTCTGCTATTGAAGAAGGAAAGGCCATATTTCACAATATCCGAAACTTCGTCCAATTTCAGTTGAGCACGTAAGTATATCTCTTTTTCCACATTTGGGGGGTGGCACGGGGGGGGGAGTCACTTGAACTCATTTCATCAGTTATATTTGCTTGTTAATTTTTTTTTTTAATTTCAAAAGAAACATTTATTGTGTAGATAAATAGTTGATTCTGTTCTGTGCAAAGATTTTTTGTTTTGTTATTTAAAGTTGATAAAGGGAAATGCTCAAGGTGATATAAAAATCAAATAATCAAAAAAAAGATCTGCATGTTAGTTTGACCATGAGAAGAAAGTGTGGGAGGATGAGATTGGTGATGTCACTGAAGACTATCCGAGTCCATCCGAGTGATGAAGCTTACAATTTCTTTGTGAGTCATTGTCTGACAAGACAACAAACAAGGAAGTTTGTGTTCTGCACCCACTCAAAAATAGAAACTAACATTCATTCCAAAACAATCTTTTTCTCGACTGAGCCTAGATGAAACAGAAACAGCAAATATAGCTATTAAATGATAAGTGTGATGTCACTGGGTCGTATGTCTCTTAAAAGAAATGAGTTAAATAAACTTTTAACAAAGATTCTATTTCCTACCCTCCTCAAGATAATCATTGCCTGTGTCTTGCTTTACCAGTGAGAATTACACAACACAAATCTCACACTATGGAATATTGCCCTGTTAGCAGGGGCTGTAAAATATGCCGGCTGAACCTCTGCAGACGGTGTAAGACCCCCCCCACCCACTCCCAATGAGGGTCCTGGATATCACATTAAACCAGGTGATGGTGAGGCTCTAGTTCTGGAATTTTAGGGAATGGCCAATTACTCCCAGGTCCACTCTGACCCAGAATGATAGTGTCTGTTAGGGTCTCATTTATCAGGGTCAAATAGAACAATCATTTATTAGACTTGAAACCATTTAACTGTGTGCAAATAAATCAGCTCTGGCTTGTTTAAAAATGTTACCTACAAACTATTTGTTTACAAATCAGATGTATAAAAACAGAGTTTGGCATTTAATAACCCACAAATGTTGATATGCTATTAAACACAGGCAAACTACTGAGTAATGAGTTTGATCCAAATCTAAAAGATTCGTTTAGTTGGGGGGGGAGTCATTTCCACTTCTCAGTTTTTTCATATTTACTTATTTTATTGGCTATATTTGATTTGATTTTTTTTCCCAGATTTAGAATATACATTAGCCATTTTTTTTTTTCATTTGATTTGTTTCTTTTTTGAAATGCAGGAGTATTGCAGCTCTATCCCTAATTACATTGTCCACCGTAATGAAACTTCCAAATCCTTTGAATGCAATGCAGATTTTATGGATAAATATTCTTATGGATGGACCACCGGCTCAAAGGTAAAAATATAATTCCACTCCCCTTTTCCTCTCCCCTATCAAGCAAGATAACTTAGTATAAAACGACCTTATATAATTATGGCATGTTAATTGCTTGCAAATTATTAGTATTAGCTAGGAATACTTGAAACCATATAACTGTGTACAGATTATTTGTATTAGAGACGGGTATGATTTCTCAGTCATTTTAAGACTTGTAAATTATTGAAATGAAATAAGAAAAATTAAGGAACATATATGATTATTATGTACTAATTATTTGTATTAGATGGGAATATTTGATGTCATATAAACTGTAAATTATTTGTATTGAGAATTAGTTATTTGAAGTGTTAATTTTTTACTCAGGATTATTATAATTGGTTACTTGAAAAGACGTTCATGATATAATGGTTATTGTCATAGGAAATGGACACAGTGACCAAAATTCAAATCTTGGTTGAAGCAGTTTGTATTTTACATAGCATTTATGACCTTGGGAAAGGTATGAGTCCAATTATTCTCCCTCTAGTTATGGATAAATAGTAGGGCAGATTGGACTCTTTAGCCTCAATATGGCAACCTGTCTAGGAGAAGGAAAACTAAATTCAAACCACTTAAACTCCACTTAGAATTGACCTTGTGTCACTTCCTGCTCGTGCAGAGCGGTTGGTAAATATATCTTGTATAACTGTGCAAGAACAAATGACTTATAAAGTTTCAAGTAATTATTTCTATCTAATAAGTGTGTACAAAAAGCCTCATAAGAAACAACTGCACAGAAAATGTAAATATAAATGTATGATGAACACAACGTCTCGGCATAAAATAACCCCAGATCCAGACAATCAATTTTGTTCCGGAAGTAAATAGTTGTCGTTCATCAAGAAGCATTATCAACACAAAATCTCTTTTTTGATTTTGTCAGAAGCCTGTTTGCTATATTGGTTTTATCAAAAAAAAAAAAAAATATATATATATATAGAGGTTCTTTCAAAAAAATATTAACATTTCTATGGAAGTTGATTGATGGTGTCATTTGAACCTTGTTCATCTGTTCACCATTCCTATCAACCCATTTTAAGAATCTTCCTCAAGTTGTCTCCATTATATCAATCCTACTTTTCTAATAAAGATACTCCAATAGAAATTTGAATATATTTTTAAATTGTATTTGAAAAGTACTCCCCCAAAAAGTGTTAAGATTTTTTTCTTAATCACCGTCTATTAGGACTGTAGAATATGTCAACTGCGCATTTGCAGGGGAGTAAGACCCCCACACACACACACGCTCCAAACTAGTATCCTGGGTATGATATTAGACTGCATCTGATGGTGAGGCTCCAATTCTGGAACTCTGAGGAATGCAAAGTACACCTTCATTGCCATTACTCCCATGTCCACTCTGACTCAGTGTGGTAGTACATGTTAAGAGTCTAATAGAATAATTCAATTATTTACTTAGGATTATCATTATTATCATCATTAGTTATTTGAACTCGTACATGTGTGTGCAAATTATTTTTATTACATAGGAATACTTGATAAATAGAATAAATATAATAACAAATGTTAGATAGCAATACGTGTAACTGTTTAATTATGTGCAAACAAATGACAAATATTAAATAAAATTATTGATATTAGATAGGAATACTTGAAACCATTTAACTGTGTGCAAACAAATGAGCTCAACTTGCTTTAAATAAACTGTTTACTTACAATTCATTTATATAAAAACAGGATTTGGCATTAATCCGCAAGGGTTGATATGTCATAAAACACCAATCAACTTGTATTAGAATATATTCAATAATTTTCAGATTTTTTTTAACAATGTCAGGTATCCTATTTAATAAACTCTATGAATAATCAAAATAAAATGGTTTTTGTTTTTTACCTTCAGTTTGGGAGTTGAACCTGTTGACCCTGATGTCATCCGACAACCTCCACGAAGAGTTCGAGACACAATTATCACCAAAAGTTTACTCATTTATATTTTATTGTCAGTTCTCATCATTGTTTCAGGAACATTGTGGGTTTTCTGGAGAGAGGTAAGCAATATTAAAACATTTGATATGATTCTGTGCTATAAGCCTCTATTGACCTCTAAAAGCTGAGGCACTTGAAGCCTAAAGTTTATTGTCAAAGAAACTGGACATAGCAACCTGTCGTATAGGAATAAAGTGGGACATTGGCAATTGAACACTAATGGACAAGAGTGGAATGTCACCAGATGATATTAATAGAGGTACCGTGTTGTTTAAGGTGGACATTAGTCGAAAGGACAAATAGTCGGACGACAATCGATCAGAAAAAGACTTTCGGTAATAGCTCGGGTGGAGTGTTACAGATTGTATCAATCTTCTGTTTGTCTTATTTTCTGTTAATGTTTTATTTTGGTTTAATGTAATTTTTTTTTTGTTAAGTTGTCTGTCAATTATTTCTCTTTTTATGTACGTGTGAGCATTACAAAACAACCTGAGTTCAAATCTTGGATGAGGTTGTTTGCATTTCTCACAATACTAATACACACTTGGAATCCAAGGTAGGAATGCAAGTATGAGTAAATAGTAGGGCAGACTGTACTCTTTAACCTTCAAGTGACAATTAGTCTAAAAGAAAAACTCTGAATTCGAACCTACTAAATTTCACTTAGAAAATTGTCCTTATGTCACATCCTGCTTGTGTGAAAGGGTTAGAGAAATACATAACCTATAATAGTTGCCATTTACTAAAATTACCTTAGTTTGACCCCAGGCCAAAGTTGTATGGAGCATCTAGTGCAAAACTTATAAAGAATAGTCACTAGCCTAGTTTGCTTATCATTATTTAAGGTGATTCTGTCGCAATAAGAGTAGCTACATTTAGTGTATGAAATATTCATGTGTAATTATGAGAATTAAGATCCGAAAGTAATTTGTTTATTATGACATTTCACATTGTATGAGCTTCATCGGATTTGGGAAACGTTTAAATTTTAGGGAAAATATTGACAAATATTACAACTGTCATGGAGGGGTGTGTGTGTGTCATCTCGGACTTTCCTTTGGCACTGTCCCCTCCCACCCCCAGCTCTGGGGGTGCCATTAGACCTTTGTGTGCATCTGACTCTTGTCATTTTCTCTGACCAACTCTCTTCAACAGATTTCTAATCCATTTCACTTTGGACTCTCAGAAAACAGGAAGTGCTTGGTCATTTCCAGTTTCTTTGTTCCCTTTTCCCACTTGTTGTTTAGCCTCTCACTTATTCAAGGTCATGATGTTGCTTCATTTAAACCCATTGTGACCTTACTAGCCTGCCAGGCTGGTAGTGATTGGGTGAACTACTTCTTCATTTTGTCATATACCACATGGATACATGTACACCAGATACACATGTATATATGTCCCTACACTATTCATATGTCCACTGTGATATGCACACACACATACATACATACATATATATATATATATATATATATATATATATATATATATATATATATATATATATATATATATATACACACACACACACACACACACACACATCTGACTCTATACTACCATGCCAAGGATCCATAGCGTCACATTATTTGCTTTAACATCTTATTTCTCTTCATATTGGAGCAGAGGTTGTAACATTTTCACTCAAGTGTGTATCATCTTTAATTGACCAGAAAAATGAAACTTGCAGCTCCTTTTAATCCTTTTCTTGCGCAATGGCTTTATTCTCATCTAATTTACAACAAAAGCTTGTCCCATACAAAGTTATTTTACCTGTTTGCTTAATTATTTCTTATTAAGACTGTTAAAAGCTTGATAGTTTGTCATTGTCTCTCTCTTTTTCCAGTGTGTGTGTGTGTGTATATATATATATATATATATACACACACACACACACACACAATTACCATTTCATTTAAAATAAAAATGGTATTGCTAACAGTAGCAAACAGAATTGTGCTCAATACAAAAATATCTTTGGTCATCAACTTTATTTTTTATTAGTTCTAACTCAAGGGTGACCTGAAGGCTCCCTTTTCAATAGCTACTACACTGAGGTGTAGGGGAGGGTGCTACTCCATTCCCTGGATTGCTCCACTTGATCCTTATTTTATAATGCTGAGTGTTAAGCAAGGTGGCATCACTTACCATTTTTTGAGTCTTTGGTATGACTCAACCCAGAATTGAACCCTGGTTTCCCAAATACTCGACTCATTAGGCTAATTCTTTTATAAAGAAGAAAATCAGCCAATTCATAACTTTGTTTCACAATCTCTCGATCCTTGGGTAAGTGTTGGATTTGAACTAGATTTCCTGGCAGAATTTAAAACTTTTCAAGGGTGTCTTAAAGTTGAGCTAGAAATTTAGGAGTTAGAACATTTTTATTAACATATCTTTTTTTTTTTTTTCTGTTAGTCTTTACATGAATCATTATTGAATGGCTTTGATGTTTTGTGTTTGATGAAAAAAAAAAAAGATTTTTTTTTTCAATTCCATCTGTCCATATTTGCAGACCAACAAAGATGTCTATTTTTATATGAAAATTTTTTCAATTAAGTTTTATCTGCTTTGAGTGGAAATGACTGTTATTTTAGAAAATTTTTCATTTTCAAGAGAAATTAAGTTTAAAAGTTAGTTAATGAAAGGGCTGTTAAATGAAAGTTTTATAATGTTTAACTGAACCCTGATTTTGTGTTCATCCTAATTTTAGAATTTGATGGTGGAGTTGAGGAATGTAGATTCCCTTTTCATTGCCATTACTTCCAGGTCCACTCTGACCCAGAGTGATAGTACCTGTTAGAGTCCCGTCTATGGGTCAAAAAGAACTATTTAATCTTTACTGGACTTGAAAGCGTTTAACCCAGCAAATGAATGAATAATGATTAGCGTTGAATGGCAATACTTGAAACCATTTGACTGTGTGCAAACAAATAAGCTCTGGCTCTTTTGAAAATAATGTTACCTCCTAACTATTTAGTTTACAAATCATATATATATATGTCATCATCAGCATCTCCACACAACCAGGATGTGACACAAGGTAAATTTTTAAGCAGAGTAAAACTTGTTTGAATTTAGTTTTCCTTCTCCTTGACCGGTTGCCTAATTAAGTCTAAAGAACCTAGTCCACCTCTACTATATAGAGGAGAGATGGCTTCATACCTTTCCTAAAGGGCATTAGCACAAAGTGCAATGCAAATAACTTTGTCCAGGTTTGAACTGAGATCACTTACAACCCCTTCTGAAACTTTGATTGAAATTGCACTCACAAATTAAATGAACCTTTTTAGTTTAGTTTAGATATTGGCTCACTTATCAGATTCTTTATAAAAAGGATGATTTTCCCATTCACTTTCTAATGGTTTTTTCTCTCTCTCTCTTTTCTTTTTCCAGTTAAGTGATAACAAGATTACTCCCAGGGACACAACAATGACCTTCACTTGTTTTGTATTTTTTGACATGTTCAATGCACTCAGTTGTCGCTCACAGGTGAGAATCGTTTTCTATTTAGGAAATTTTTTTTTGTGTGTTAAAATCTTTGATTCATTTCTACCTTTCCAAATCTGATATCACAATTTTTTTTATCATGAAAGAAACCTCTGATGTGTGTGTTTTTTTGAGGAATTTAAACCTCCCATGGTTTCCAGCTCTGCTCATTGACTATGTAGAAATAGAAGTTTCATTTTAGGTAGATGCTGATCTGAGACAGTTCGTTCCTGTGCTTTGCTGTTATTTTACAATCTTTTTTTTTTTCTTTTTAGGAAAACAGTAGGAATTCTTGTTTTTTTTTTGGTTTTTAATGAGTTTCACTTTTATAATAATGAAAAACAAGTGAGAATGAACAGCACCTGGAAAAACATCTTTAATTATTATGATTTTTAGTTTCCTTGCTTCTACTCTAAAACTCATAAAGATGAATCTTCTTTGAAGGCATCAAGATGATTGATAAACGGGGAAAAAAAAAAAAAATTGTTTTTTTATAAAGACATTAGCATCATGATATAGATTTCTTTTATTTAATAAAAGAGAAAATGTTGAAAGATGTTTCATTATTATTATCATCATTATCATGTCATACTTTGTAGAAGTTATTCAACTAAGGATTTAAAAAGGAGGCACAGGCGATTGATTCCAACATTTAAAATGACTCTTTTTCTCTCTGAAGTAATATGTACCTCATCGTCATTATTATTAGTGAATTAACTGCACTAAATTTGTTTTGGTTGCTTTGCTCACACCCTCACTCTTTAGTATATGAAATATTGTCATATAATCTGACATTGTCTCCTCTCAAAATAAGCTGCTTCATATATTGATGTCTAAAAAGGTTTGCTTTTTTTCACCATGCTGTTTTTTTTGTTGTTGTTTTTTTTCAGACCAAATCCATATTCCAAATTGGATTTTTCACTAATCGTATGTTCATGATAGCTGTGGGGGGTTCCCTCATTGGTCAGCTCTTGGTCATTTACTTCCCTCCTCTGCAAGCCGTGTTCCAAACAGAAGCATTACACATTAATGGTAAGTCAACCTTTTTTTTCCATACAGGGGGTTTCAAATAAAAAAAAATTAATATTTCATATAATTTCAAAATCTCAACCTATTCACTATTCCTGTCAATTTTTCAATCACAGTTTGTATTTAGCTTTCATATTGTTGGGAGATACCTGCTTTATAAATTGTCTTGAAATCAATTTCATACACTAAAAATTACAACTATTGTGGGCTAGAAATTCTTTATTGAAATGTTTTATGTTCAAGTAGGGGGGGGTGCTAAGGATTGAAATGAATCTTAGATGTCAAATTTTTGTCCTGTTTGTGGTGAACTGTAATGTTTAACTATGAAAATGAAAGCACCAAACCAAAATAATTGACTCATTTTTTTTTTTTTTTTGTTTATATTTTTCAGATTTTATTTTCCTCATTGGTTTAACATCGTCTGTTTTTGTGGTATCAGAAAGCAGAAAACTTTTCTGGGCATTTTGGGAAAAAAAGAAAAGAGAAGAAAAAGAAAAAAATATATATTTTGCTGATAATATTGTATAGCACATTTTTTCTAATTTGTGTGTGTATATATATATATATACACACATACACAAACATTATGGATGTTTTGATATCTGAAGACCAAAATGGGATTAAATTAATGTCTGCTACCTGAGAGTTTGTTATTCCTTTTATGTATTTTGCTGCAACTTTAAAAAAAAAAAAAAAAATCCTTTCCTCTTGAGGGATTAATTTCTAAGAAAATATAATATGATAGTAAAGGGCGAGGTCAGTCACAGATGCACTCAATGATATTTTGGACATCTCGTTGGCACCGGACTATTGCATCTGAACTTGGAATAAAGCCAGACAAACAATTCAATGTTTCTTGGAGGTTGGGCAACATATTGGCATTCTTCAGCATTACTTTAGCCTGCAATGAGAAAGTATTTAAACGAAAGAACTGAGTGCCTACTTCTTAAAAAAAAAACCATTGTCAAATTGAAAATGCCATTTACCTTTTGATTGTTGTAGACAAGTGCCCAAAGTGAAGAAGCTGAAACCATTTTCAGAGTTTCTGATTCACTTGCCAAACACAAAAGTAGTGTGGGTATTAATTTGTCTGCAAAAAAAAAAAAAAATCTTTAATTCAAAAGCTTACAAGTAAGGGAAATAACTCTTATCAATTTTTAAGGGCCAAGTGAACACACCAAAATTTGACAACCAAAACTTTTTATTTCAAATAAAGAATTCCAAACCAAAAAGAAGCATGGATCCAAAAAAAAAAAAAAATCATTTTTTGTTCTACTTGTGTTTAATCAATGCAAAGAACTTAAAAAATCATTTTCTGCCTAAAACATTCAAATGGGTTTGTTTAAATTTATTATTGCTTTGCAATTTCTAACTATATTTTAAAGAATCTTTATCGTTGCAATGCTCTACTTTCTGTAAATAGCATTTTTCTTTGTCTGTGGAAAGGGGGGGGTATTTACCGACCCTATAAAAAAAAAAAAAGCCCTTATAAAATCTGAAGTTGGTGCTAGTCAAAACTATTTCTGTCTACATTCTCTTTGTCTTTGCTGAACTAAATGGCTCAATTTATATTAACATAAAACCTTTTCTGTTTTAGAATTAAATATTAAAATTATCATTAGATCGTAAATAAATAAAATTGATGTTAACGGCGTGTCAACTTTTTCTTGGGTTATTTTATGTCTAGAGTTCAGGGAAACCCATTTATTGTACAGTTTTTTGTTTGCACTGTTCTGTTGAGTATGAATAATTTTTAAAACAGATCTCTTTGACTCCTCAAGGTATGGCATGTTCTCCAAAATTAGAGTCACATACCCAGGACTCCTTTAGTTGGGAGAGGGGTACTTATATATGTGAATCATTCTCTTATATTCAACTTCATTGCTGAACTAAAATAAAAATTATATATTTTTATTCTGAGTATAATTTCATAGAAGCTGTGGGTGGGAGAATTAAAAAAAAAAAAAAAACAACTCACTGTAAGCTAACAATTTGTTTTTGTTGGATGAATGACAGCAAAGATTTCGTAAAATGAGTAAAGCTTTTTCTTGATGAGCCACTGAATTGTTGCAGGCAGAAAACTCTAAAAGCAAATCCACTGAATCTGGAAAAAAATAGGGGGAAAAAAGTTGATAAATAGCAAAATCACTTCAATGAATGAACAAATTGGCAGGTGGAATTTTATTTTTTTTTACCTTTAACTTTCAGAATCATTTGTTGACCTTCCATCGAGAAAGAAAAAGCTGTCAGCAGCTCAAGCCACAATAACTCAATTGCTGCTTCTCGGTTTCGAAGGTGTTTCTTTTTGGTTAGCTTCTTCAGATTCAACTGGGAAAACTCTTGCAAGAAATTTACCTGAAATTGAAAAAGAGGTGGGAAGGTTTATTTGTATGATACACTGAGGCAAATCGCAGGAGGAGATGCCTACACTTGACATAATGGTAACCAATCTTTGAGGAAGTTATGAATCCATCTATTCTCTCCTAACCAGATAGAAGGGCAGACTGGGCTCTCTAGCCTTTCCTAGCCTAGCAAGGGAAATTAATTTCAAAACAGTTTTACTCAACTTAAAGAAATTAAACTTTTGTTACCTCTTGCCTATAGTGAACGGTTTCGTTTAATGGTATATCAACAGCAATAGAAGTACTATTTAATCGCTAGATGGTGTGGGAGAGGCTATTAGTCTGAAAGGGAACGTCATGCAACAGGAATTTGAACTTGCTTACTACAATAATGCAGTCTTGCCACTACAACATCAGGGAGAGGTGGGGTGAATGCATACAACAACAACAAAACTAAATGATTTAATTCCATTTTCATTCTTTAACCAATTTCACTTACCATCTCTTTTTCTCCCCCTCAAAGATGTCTGTCTGCCTCTCTCTTTCTACACACCCTATTATAGTCGTTACAGTTAGAGGAAGAGGAAAATGTAGCAATTATTACCTATGATTTTTGTGCCATAATAATTGTTCTGGCTGCATATATAATTTCATACACTAAATGTAACAACTAATATGGGACAGGTAGGCTTCAACTATGACAAATAGTAGGGCAGATTTTTTAAAGTTTTGGTTAGACAATCGCTTTAACCATAATCTGATCAGAAGAGTTGAATAAATACACACCTTGAATAAATAGGTATAATGAACAAACCTTTTAAGAGAGAGTTGTGGATGATGAAAATACAAACCTTCCATAAAATATTTCTGCATTCTCCAGACACCATGAGGGTGGAAAGAAGATTGAAAACCTGTTTGACCAAGACAAAATTATCTCTGTTATTTTTAATTGCAACCAATTTGACCAAACAATGAACCAAAGAATTGTTGCTTAACTGGCTCCGACCAGGAAGAGTACTGTTGACCCCAGGGGATACTGGATGCGTATAAGCCATGGAAGCAGATGCTACAAAAAAAAAAAAAAAAAAGAGTAAGAAGAAAAAAAATCATTCTGACCCCCAAATAGGGCACAAACATTAACATGTTTCATCTTGCAAATAAGTTTCATACTTTGTAATTGTATGCATTCTCCAGAACTGGAGCCTTACATACACAGAAAATAGAATTTAGTGTCACATGCCAAGGACTCCTCCTTTTTTGGGGTGGGGGTGCCCAGTCTCTTGAGTCAGTTTCATTACTGAACAAAATGGCTTGATTTAAAATTAAATTACTTGTTATATCTGTAAATATATTTCATACACTAAATGTACCAACTAATATGGGACAGGTAGCCTTGAACTATTATATCTGTCCCATAATAGTTGGTACATGTTATACATATACAAAATAAACTCATGACAAAAAGAGACTGCTGTGCTGCTAAGAAAGCCTTCATCAGTTGATAAATGGGGGGGGCAAGCAGGGTTTCAGGGATTAAACATCATTACCATCAACTCGGAGGGTCCCAGCTGTATTTTTACAATACCACAAGCCTTTGTTCATTTTTCTGTCAAATTGTGAGGATGTCAGATCAAAATGCAGCCTCTTTGATTTTAATGGCAAGTCAACCTGTTTGGGGTTATTTTATGCCTAGAAAAAAAAATCATGTTCCTTGTACATTTACATTTTTTCTATAGTTGTTTCTTTCGATGTTATTTTTTTGTGCATGGTCCTATCAATAATTTTGAAAAAGATCTATTTGACCCATAGATAATGATTACTACTGTTTCAGGTTAGAGTGGATCTGGGAGTAATAGCAATATAGAGGTACTCCACATTTCCCAAATCTCCAGAACTGGAGCCTCGACATCAGATGCTGTTTAAAGTCTTTTTGGTGAGAACACCAACTCTAATGCAAGGGATACCGTTAGCATATTCGAAACTGAAAAAGTCGTAAAGTGAGGCTAACTTCAAATACATCAAGTTTAATTTTCTGGATTTAAAAACTTTTTTTTCCAATATTTATAATGTAATTTAACGACACTTCTTATTTGAGAAAAAAGGAAAGGAAAATCTTATAAGTGCAATTAATCTGATAGAATAAATTTACCGAGAATCAAAATTCCTTTTTTGTTAAAAGCTGACTAAATTTCAGCTATCATAGGATGTTTTTAATTTTGTTTTTTATTTTTTGAACAAGCTTTAAGGTTTTAAAATTCGGGAGTATACCTCATCTTAAATTCTAATGACTTATTGTGTTTTTTTACTACTCAGAAAATAAAGTTGTAAATAACTTCTAAACAATAGAGTGCAACATTTTATGGGCAATGCAGAAATAGTTTTCCTCAGACAGAATTTTGGACTGCCAAACTATATATACTTTTACATAGCAACACAAATACCAGCTGAATGCACCGGACTGTGGCTCAGATGTAAAGGCACATCTGATAGGTCGTATTGTTGCTAGTCAACAGAAATGGAGAAACATTTTTTCTCTTGTCCAGATATACTTACTTCTAAGTAGAGGCATGTGTGTGGCATAATGGTTAGCATCTTAAATGGAGTTGGCAATCAAAATTCAAATCCTAGCCAAGTCTGTTTGCATTTCCCTTTGTGCTAATGCCCTTCCCTCAGCTCTGGGCTAATAGTAAGCAAGATGGCTTTTACTTTAAAAATTTGACCTTGTGGTGGAGGGGTTGTGTAAGTACATACTCTTAAGACTTCATATGCCCGTCTTCAATGGCTGTTATTTGAATATTTTATTTGGAACAAATAAATCTGCAGTTGGATGATCCAATACCAATTCCATATGACATGATTGGTTGGTTTTATGGCATATCAACCCCTTGTGGTTTATTTAATGCTGAAACGTAAGTATGGTTTCGGTTTCTTTGTTTAATGGCATATCAACCTTTGTAGGTTATTTAATGCCAAAGTCATTCTCAGCTGGGAGGATAAGGGGGTTCATACCTTTCCCAAGGGTATTTGCCCGATAGTGAACGTAATAGTGCGACTGGAGTATGAACTCACTAACTACAATTCCGCAGTCCATTAACCATTACACCATGAGGACTCCCCCCCTCCCAGTATGGTTGATGTGTTATAGTGCATGAAAATTGTAGATAACATATGATAGATATAGCGTGTGTGTGTGTGTATATATATATATATATATATAGAACATAAATAAGATATAGAGGACAAGTATATATAATAATTGTTTTTGAGCAGTTAAAAATATGTTTGAGTATTATTTGCCACAAATATTTCAGAGGAATTTTTTTGGATTATATCTTCTTATATAAGTTTGTTGCCTTAGGAATTCAAAAAAAGTTATCTGGGTTAATTTTGTCAAAGATCTTTTTCAAATTACTCTCTTTGTTGTGTTTCAGGCGGATCTGTTTAAGGTCAATACAGCTTGTCAGTATACGGTTCACTGTATAAGGCTATTGGCATGCCATACAGATTGGTGCTTCTTCACGTTTCAAAAGGTACGAGTGAGTGACATGGGTGTGTCCTAGTTGGAGAGTAACCATAACCCCTTCTTTCCTTCATGACATTCTTCTACTGGGACTTTTTACTCCAATGGTTTGTGTCACCTGGTGTAATTTGTTGTTTGTACAGGAGCTCCATAACTCCTGCCACTTTCTGAGGATATATGTATTTATTTTTGGTTTTAGGTCCATGTAAGGAATTTTTCTTGTTGAAGGGTTTAGTATGAACAACTCCTTTGCTGCTTTATCGGCTCTGTCATTCCCATGGATACCAATATGGCGTGGGATCCAGCAGAAGATGAGGTCTTCAAGGCTCCCACAGCTAATCTCAGTTCTTGGTGGTGAACAGTGTTTAGTTCCTTTATATATGATTTTCAGACAGCTTCATAAATAAAGCATCCATAGTCAAGCATGAGTCTAACTAAGGATTGGTAGAGCTTGAATAATGTGGCTTTGTCAGTGCCCCAGTCAGTGTGTGTTAGAACTCTGAGTAGTTGTGTGGCCTTGTGACATTTTATTTTTAAATATTTTACGTGGGGTATAAATGTCAGTTTTCTGTCGAATATGATTACCAAATATTTTTATTGGTCAACAACTGGAATATTATTGTTGTCAAGTTTCAAAATAGGATCTTGGTGCATCTTTCGAAGTTGGCAAAAGAATCTAAAGCCATTTTCTATGGCCCATTGGTTTATTTTATTGTGGCAGAGTTGGAGTTTGCGTTCAATTGTATGTACGTATTTTGATTGGTAGCAAATAAGTAAATTGTCCACATACGGATCCCCAATCAGTCCAGGTTGTTTATATTTTTTACTATATTATTTATTTTTATATTAAAAAGGGTAACAAATAAAATACTTCCTTGGAGTACATCCATTTCTTGTTTTTTTTTTTAGCTGAAAGTTTGTCACCGATCCTTACTTGGAAATATCTATCACTTAAAAAATTGCAGATGAAATCTGGCATTCTACCTTTAAGTTGTAGGTCACATAGATCTCTCTTTATGCCATAATTCCAAGTAGTTTCATAGTCTTTTTCAAGGTCGAAAAAGATTGCTGTGAGGTGTTCTTTCTTGACAAATGCTTCTCTTACGTATGTTTCGAGTCTAACTAAGTGATCGATGGGGGCTTCTTGTATTTCTGAAACCTGACTGCTATTCTGTAATCAGGTTTTTGGTTTCCAGATACCACATCAGTCTATCATTAACCATCCTTTCAAAGGTCTTACACAAGCAACTAGTGAAGGCAATGAGTCAATAGTTTATTGGATTTCTATGGTGTTTTTTGGTTTAGGTATGGCGATCACTATAGTTTGCTTCCAATTTTTTGGAATGCTCTTACTCATCCATATTTCATTATATATTTGTAGAAGATAATTAAGAGATGGTTTTGATAATTTTGTTTAGAAATTTGCTGAGATTACCCTTTGAATCAAAAAAGGGGATAGTTTTGTTAAAGGGGTATCAGCCTCTGATTCCAAGATAATAAATCTTGGAAAGTTCTGTTTTTGCTTGGAGTCTGAGTTGGAGTCAGAAAGGTTTCTTTTTGCTTTTTTTTTTTATTTTTAAAAAAGCCATAATTAGAGTTTATCATTCATTGGTCCTATGTTCCAGCATGTTTAAAATTCCTTTGCTCTCAACACAATTGACCCTCAGTCCCTGCCTTCTAGAAATAAATAGTTCCGCAAGAGCAGATTGTATAGCAGAAAAGAGAAGTACATGTGCTAGGGCATGTCGAAATCAGCTGATCGATCGGATCGAGCCAATCCAACCGCTCGTCAGACCAAGTAAGGGTCAAAGTGGCGTGTTTCAGGTTATTGACTGCTCTGTCACCAGGATTCTGTCCTAGCACAGCCAACAGGTGGACCCCATTGTTGGGGTCATATTCCTTTGCAGAGGTACAGTCAGCATATGAGGCACACTCATTATGGTTTAATGTTTATTGGCATAAGAAATGGATATGGCGACCCAAGTTCAAATCTTGAATAAGGCTGTTTGCATTTCACATAGTGCTAATACCCTTCAGAAAGGTTTTCTTTCTCCAGCTATAGGCAAATAGTAGGGCAGACTGAGCTCTTTAACCTTGGTATGGCAACCGGTCTAGGAGGAGGAAAACTAATTTCAACAATCTACTCATGAAGTAGGGATGGTAAATACTTGTATTAAGTTAACTCTGTTCTGCTATGTGAATTTTATCTTTTCTAATAACCCTAATTGTTTGTTAAGTAATAAGAAGTGGCCACTTTCCACCAGGTGTGTGATCTGCAAGAAAAGGTCATGAGAAACAGTCGCAGATGGCAGATGGGGGATTTTTGAAAGAGGTCAAATCAGTAAAGTGAGCAAAACTGGCAATTTTTTCCTTTATTGACTCGAGAATACTACTTCACTGCTTCCTGGTTTGATTGAATGACTTTATGCCTAGAGAATAGTGTTCAAGGATAATATTTATATTTACATTTTTTTGTAGTTGCTTAAGGGCTTTTTTCACTGTCATATGATATCAAGTATTTGTATCTAATACAAATAATTGTTTGGTTTGGTTGTGTTTTATAGCATATCAACTCTTGTGGGTTAGTTAATACCAAATCTTGTTTATATATATATATATATATATATATATATTATAGATATGATTTGTAATCAAATAATTTGTGGGTAGCATTATTTTTAAATAGGCCAACATTCATTTGTTTAAGCAGTTAAATGTTTTTTTAGTAATGTTATTTAACAGAAATAGTTCTATATATTAATTATTTGTTTGCACACGGTTAAATGATTAAATAGTTCTATTTGATTTATAGATGGGAGTTTGAGTTTGAGTTTTGTTTAACGGCATATCAACCCCTGTGGGTCATTTAATGCCAAAAAGGTTATTTTTAATTTCAGTCATTAAAATAGCGGTTCTATAGAGATGTTTGGTTATATCTTACTGAAAAAGTTGCTTTTTTTTAGAAAATTAAAAATGTTTTCAGGGTTTGTATTCTAAAAGATGTCCCTCAGGTTTCTTGCTTGATAGTATTTAGTGCGGATATGTTTAAGGTTGTTACAATTTAGAAGGATATGTTTGGTTGTGAGTTGTACTTTGCATGATGGGCACACTGGGGCATCCTCCCCTTTTAACAGGTGTGAATGAGTAATGTGGGTGTGCCCAATACGCAATCTGGCAAGTATTACTTCTTCTCTTCTGTTACTTCTGTAGCCTGTTGGCCACTCTCCGATAGCTTCTTGTATTTCATGGAGTTTGTTTTGGGTCTGATTGTCCCATGATTTCTGCCATTTGTCTGATATAAATTTCTTTATGGTTGGTTTTAGATCTGTATATGGGATTTTTGATTTGCACATATCAATTTGAAGAGCTTTTTTTGCAGCTTTGTCTGCTTTTTCATTTCCTTGGATGCCAATGTGACTTGGTATCCAGGTGAATATGATGCTATTATTTTTAGAGAGGGAGTTTAGTTTGTTTAAGAGCTTTGTAATCAAGGGGGATGATGTATCTCTGTTCTGTAGTGCTAGCAGGACTGATTTGGAGTCTGTGTATATGATAAATTTGGAAGCTTTATGATCTGCTATGATATTCATAGCTAGATCAATGGCTGTGGTTTCTGCACTGTAAATTGAAGCTTCATTAGGTAGGCGTTTTAGGGTTTCTTTTTTTTGAGAAATAGCAGCACAGCCTACTTTTTTTCCTTGTTTGGATCCGTCTGTATAGATGTGATAGTGATCTGGGAACTTATTTTGTATTTTTATGAGTTTCTCTTGATAAGTGATGGGGTGTGTTTTTATTTTGGGTAACTTAGCCAGTTCTAAGTTTATAGTTGGTTGCCTTATGGTCCATGGTGCCGTTTTGGAGAGTATGGTATGGTGTACTATTTTAGTGTTGATTTTGATTTCGTTGAGGAGGTCACTTATTCTTAAGCTAAAAGGTCTGATTTTTTTTGGGTTATTTTGATACAGGTTTTCATATTTTGTTTTGCCGGTATAGTCATAAGCAGGATTTTGTGGACAGGAGATGAGTTTGATGTAGTACTGTAGTGCTAATTTTTGTCTTCTTAAATAGAGAGGGGGTTCGTTTGCTTCTATGTATAGACTTTCCTTTGGGGAAGTATTAAAGGCTCCTAAAGTAAGGCGAAGTCCTTGGTGGTGTATTGTTTCCAGTCGTTGTAAGTAGGATTTTCTGGCTGCTCCGTATATGAAGCAGCCATAGTCAAGTTTTGATCTTATTAGAGATCTATATAGCTTGATAAGTGTCTTTCTATCAGCACCCCAGTCTGTGTGGGCTATGGCTCTCAATAGTTGCATGGCTTGATTGCATTTTATTCTTAGCTTTTTTATATGTGGGATAAAGGATAGTTTAGAGTCAAAGATAATGCCAAGGAATTTATGTTCATCTGTTATGGGTATTTCAGTGTTATTTAATGTAAGTTTAGGGTGGTTGTGCATCTTGTGGATTTGACAGAAGTGTACACATTTTGTTTTACTATTTGAAATTGTAAATCCATTTTCTGTGGTCCATTTTTCGATTTTATTTATGCATTGTTGTACTTTCCTTTCTATGGTTGTCATGTTTTTTGAATTATAGCAGATGAGGAAGTCATCTACATATAATGACCCTTTGATTTCTGGAGGGAGGCAGGATGTTATGCTGTTTATTTTTATTATAAATAGGGATACTGATAAAATACTGCCCTGAGGAACTCCCACCTCTTGTGGCTTCGAATCAGAGTATGTGCTGCCAATCAGTGTCCTGAAAGATCGGTCTTCAAGAAAGTTTTGGATGAAGATGGGAAGTCTACCTTGTAACCCAAAGTTTTTAAAGGTCTTTGAGAATTCCGTATGGCCACGTTGTGTCATAGGCCTTTTCAAGATCAAAAAAGACTGCCACTAGGTGTTCCTTTTTTATGCATGTTTCTCTGATTAGAGTTTCTATATGAACCACCTGGTCCATTGTGCTTCTTTTTGTTCTGAAGCCTGCTTGTAGGTTTGAGAGCAGTTTATTTGATTCGAGAAACCATATTAGTCTTTGGTTTATCATCCTTTCTTTGCATGCACAACTAGTTAGGGCTATGGGCCTATAGCTGGTGGGATTTGTTGGGTCTTTTTGTTTTTTGAGGATGGGGATGATTGTAGCTTGCTTCCATAAAGTAGGGATATTGCCTGAGATCCAGATATTGTTATATATGTTTAGGAGATATTTCTGGGAAATTGAAGGTAATTCTTTAAGAAATGTGTAGTGGATTTCATCTGGACCAGCAGCTGAGTTATTGGATTTGGATAATGAATTTTGGAGTTCATCTAGGGTGAAAAGTTGGTTGTAGCATTTAGTATTGTCAGAGGTGAACTTTATTTTGTTCTTTTCTTCTTTGATTCTGATGGAGTTAAATTTGTTGGAATATTTTTTGGTAGATGATGCTTGGGCAAAGTTTTCTGCCATCAGATTAGCTATTTGTTTTTCATTCAAAGCTTTTGTGCTTCCTTGGGAGAGATGATTTATAGGAGTGTGGACAGTTTTATTTGATATTTTCTTTACAAAGTTCCAAATTGTTTTGGGATTAGTATTTGAGTTTATTTTTGCAGTGAAGTTTCTCCAGGAGGACCTTTTAGCTTCTTTAATTGTGCGTCTAGTTTTAGCTCTTTGTTGTCTATATTTGTCTAGATTTTCTGATGAAGGGTTGGTTTTAAATTTCCTGAGGATTCTTTGGCGTTCTCTGATCATAGTTTTGCACTCCTCCGTAAACCAGGGATTGTTATGTTTTGGGGATGTTGTAGTTTTAGGTATGGTTTTGTTTGCTATATTAATTAGGGTGTTTGTGAAATGTATTATAGGTTCTTCTTGGTTTATATTTGTTTCTGGGATTAGGGTGTCAAGGCATAGTTTTTTGTAGGCTTGCCAGTTTGCTTTTTTGAAATTCCATCGTGGGGTTTTTGAGACTGTTTGTGGGTCTGATTTTCCTGGTTTAGTATTTTCTATTATGATTGGAAAGTGGTCACTGCCGCAGGAATCTTCATATACCCTCCAGTTATATTCTATAAAGGTGGCTGGATCGCTGAGTGTTAGATCTATAGCAGAGAATGTACCTGAGGATGAGCTTAGGTGGGTTTGAGCTTTCCGATTGTGGAGACATAGGTTGTTGTTATTAATGATTTTTTCAAGGGTCTGACCTCTTTTGCTCGTTGTCCTGCTTCCCCACAAAATGTTGTGGCTATTGAAATCTCCCATCAATATATATGGCTTAGGGAGTTGATTTATTAAGTTATTTAGCTGTTCTTCGTTTATAGGATCTTGAGGTGGAATGTATATAGAGCAGATAGTGGTGGTTTTGTGTAAAGTTGCTGAAATTGCTACTGCTTGTAGGGGGGTGCTGATGTTGATTTTGCTTTGGGGAATGTTTTTCCTTATTAGGATTGATACACCACCCGAAGCTCTTAGTCCCGTGTCATGTATATAGTCATATTGCTCATAATTTTTCATGTTTGTTTTATCATTGCTTTTTTTGAATGTTTCTTGGAGACATATAATGGTAGGATTTTGTTCAGTTATTAACAGCTGGAGTTCGTTGTAATTTGCCTTGTAGCCACGACAGTTCCATTGGATTATCTTGTGGGTATTTTGGTATTTGGCCATAACTATTTATGCAGTGTGTGTCTTGGGTTTAGGGTGTACTATTTAATTTTTGTATTTTCGATTTTAGGTGTCGAGTCCATTTCGGTTTCCATACTTTCTATGTTTCTGGATTTATTTTTGGTTTTTGAAGGGGTGTGTTGAGTAGGTTTTTGTTTTTCTTCTTTTTCTCTGGTTCTTGAGGTTGATCGGTTTCTGTTTTTGATAGTTAGCGTTTCATTTTTTTGGCTCGAGGTTGAAGGGATGTTTTTTGATTTGTCAGTTGGAGTTAGTTGTACATTGGGTATAATGGTTTTAAGGGTTTTGATTAGTTCATGTAGGTCGTTTATTAAATTTGTTAATTCTTCTTCTATTTTTGTTGTTTTTATTTGTGTTTTTGCTTCGTTTTCTACTTGGTTTGAGGGAGTCCTGGTTACCTGAGAGAAAGTTAATTTGTTAAAGGGATTTTCTACGAGTCTTCTTGCTTCAGGGAAGGTAATGTTTTTGGTGATTTTCATTTTGATAATTTCCTTTTCCCTTTCCCAGATTTTGCAGTACTTTGAGTCTGCTCTATGATTCCCTTTGCAGTTGTTGCAGTTTAGACTGTTTTTGCAGGATTCCTCTATGTGATTTGGCTCCTGCTCTCCACATTTGACACACACTTGTTTTCTTGTGCAGTGCTGCTTCAAGTGTCCATATTTCTGGCAGTTATGACATCTTCTGGGATTTGGGATGTATGTCTCAACTTTCACCACTGTATAGCCTATTTTTATTTCTAAAGGGGGTTTTGGGTTATTAAAGGTTAGAATGTAGGTATTGGTTTCAATTATTTCGTTTTGTTTTTTGATTGTTATTCTTTTGACGTCTATTACATTTTGTTTTTTTAGTTCATTTTTAATTTCCATTATTGAGCATAATGATAGCTCTCCATTTCTTATCACCCCTTTAGAGGTGTTTAATCTCTCATGGGGGTAAGCTTTTATATCTATGTTGTGGATTTTTTTTTGCTTTAATATTATTTCGGCTTGTTTTTTTCCTGTCACCTCTATAAGGATGGTTCCATTCTTCAAGTTTTTTACGGTTTTGGGTGATATTAGAGCTGAAATACATTTTTCTATGATGAAGGGGGATATTTTTGTTAGCGGTAGTTTTTCTTTTGATTCTAGAATGATGAACTTTGGATATGGCTCATCATTGTCTGAATCACATTCGATATGGGGTCTTTTTGCTTGGGTTTTTGTTTTAACAGAAGCCATAAAAGTGTTGGATGAGTGTCACTGAACATGCTCCCCACCCACCTCGGAGCCCCATATGGGGATGTGCCTAGGGGGAAACCCATTCGCCTAGCAACACCAGGGCTACATGTTCAGTATACTCATGCTGGTGATAGACGAATTAATTTTTTGTCCCTGGGTTTTTGTTCCCAAGATAACTACTTCCCCAGGGACAGAAAGGACTACAAGTCTTTCCACAGCATGATTGACCCTACAGCCATCGTCCTCATTTAAATTTTTAAAAAAAAAAAAAAAAATAAAAAAAAAAAATCTAAGAGAGTACTGTCATGACCAGCCGATTGATCGGATCGGGCCTCTCCGACCGCCCGTCTAGCCCAGTAAGGGCCAAAGTGGTGTGTTGCAAGAGACTTGACCACTCGATTTTCAGGCCAAGTACTGCTCAACCACCAGGATCCCGTCCTTAAGCATCACGGGTCGCCACCCACGGCCAACAGGTAGCCTCGTTGGGGGGGTTTTACCCCTCTGCAGAGGTGCAGTCAGCGTATTCTACAGCCCCAGCTGTTATAGATGGGAACCTAACAAGTACTACTACTCTGGATCAAAGTGGACCTGGGAGTAATGGCAATAAGAGGTACTCCATTCTCCAAAGCTCCAGAACTGGAGTCTCACTTTCAGATGGTTTAGTGTCATATCTAGGACATTCATGGGAGGTAGGTATTTTTTTACTCCTCTGCAGAGATGGAGTCAATGTATTATACAAATAATTAGTTGGTTTCAAGTAATTATTTTTATTCAATTTGTTTGCACACAGTTATATGGCTTTAAGTAACTAATAATAATAATAATAATCCTTAGTAAGCAATTATAACCACTATAACTACTCCTAAATACGAATAATTTACTTCATCATCATAATCATGTCACATCGCCAGCGCGGATCTCCCTGACAATCTCCCGCCACCCTTCTCTATCATCCATTATTCCCAGTAGGTCTTCAAGGCTAATTTAGTTACATGACATCAAATATTACAATCGCATACAAGTAATATTTAAACAGATCTATTTGACCAATAGATGAAAACCCCAACAGTTTTTGATTGAAATAAGAAAGCAAATCTAACCTTTAGGGAAATGTGCTGTGTAAGTCATCAGCAGCTGAATGACTGAAAAAAGCAACATTTTATCAGCCAAACACCAATTCCATATGACATGGCAAAGTTGAGCCAATGATCTGCCATAAAGCGCCAACTGAAAGAGATTAAGCAAAACGATGTTACATTTACAGATTTGTAAAATGTGAGACTGAAAAAACATCTAAAATAATAAAAATATTAAAAAAATGGTCTCTTGACCAGCCAACTGCATAAAGAATATGATTGATTGATAGATTGTTTTTAATGCCATGTCAAACCATTAAGAATTATTTTATGCCTTGAAGTTAAGGAATCATGTTCAATGTACATTCATATTTACCTTTTTTGTGTAGTTTAAGAGGTTTTTTGTTTGTGATTTTTTTTTTAACATGGTCCTATCAAATACAAAGGATTTTTAAACAGGTCTATTTGACCCACTGATGGGGAGGCCCTAACAAGTATCATTACTCTTAGACAGAATGGAGTAATGGCAATGAAGGAGTACTCTACACTCTCCAGAACAGTATAGTGTCATACCCAGGACATCCACGTTTTTGTGTTGGCAGTCTTCCCTCTCAGTGGAGTTGGGTTGACACTATATTCTAAGCCCTGCTAACAGAGCAATGGGTAAAGAATAATAATTCTCTGGGATTTTAAAATTC
This sequence comes from Sepioteuthis lessoniana, assembly GCA_963585895.1. Taxonomy (NCBI): domain Eukaryota; kingdom Metazoa; phylum Mollusca; class Cephalopoda; order Myopsida; family Loliginidae; genus Sepioteuthis; species Sepioteuthis lessoniana. The sequence continues at coordinate 705,565 of OY757932.1, read as the reverse complement.
AAATGAAATACCCAATCCAGACCTGTATACCAGATCTAGTAACATCATTAAAAAAAATAACAGCATAAGGTGAGTCCTGGAATAGTTAAGATAGAAAGAGTACAAAAATGGAGTTGATAGGGTAGGAGTAATCCAATGGCAACTGTGCAATCTGGAGAATATCAAATAAAGTTGAAGACTGTCAAATATACTACTTATGGCAAAAAATATGAACTCATTAATCAGAGAAAATGTTTCTCCCATTATATTTTTAAATCCATAAGCATTTGATGTCTTCTGCTGTCTAACATTAGCCTTTCCTTTCAGGATCTTGCCATTAATTTTAGAATTATTAGATCACAAAATGATATCAGTTTTTCTGAAACACCTCATACATCTCAAATAATTTCCAATTTTTTAAACACCCTGTGTGTGTGTATATATATATATATATGTTGTAATTGAAAAATTATCTTAACAGGGACAGTATAAAAATAGAATACCTGGAGAATATCCAAGAATAGTTTTTAATGGTAAATGTTACCTTCACATTTTCATCCTGGTAGGCAAAGTTTCTTAATAAGTCACAGCTGCATGTAAGTTCTTGAATCAAAGGTTCACTCTGGAAACATACAATAACAATTCATTGTCTAAGAACAATTAAACATATATATATATATATATATATATATTTGGTTGTTAGGAAAATATTGTCTGATTTTAGTATAAACTGTTTAAATTCTGCTCTAACATTTTATTTTAATTGAAGTTGTATAAAAAATTTACATTTTTAAAGTGTCCTCTTTGTTTATTTTCTATCACTTCATTCAGAATTTGAAGGTTATATGCCCCAATCATGAAAAAAAGAAGTGATTACTTTACAAGTAATTTTGTTTCAAGACAATGTTTGGCCACATGTTGCCAAGATGACACTGTAAGCTCACTGATTTGGGATACGAGACTTGGCCACATTCACCAACTATTATTTTTTCAAGCAACTGGACACATTTTATGCCAAAAAACATTCCGTTGTAAAGGAGAAGTAAAAACTGTATTTAAAGATTTCTTAGAATCAAACCCTTTGTATTGTACAAGCGTAAATAACCTTTTTAATTGATGGCAGAAATGTATAGATGTTCACAAATCCTATTTTGATGGATTAAAACACTTTTTAAATTCCTTAATTTACAAATAAAAGTTTATTCTAGAAATTAGACATTTTTTTCCAAAAAAGATGAAGAAAGGTTATAAAACAAAAAGAAATATTTCTTTTGCATTATTTATTTTTTGATTGTTGTCAATTAGTTTTGACCTTAGGTCATAATCAGGAGAAATGTTTTTATGAAAAAATGATTTTTTTAGAAAGTTTTAAAGAGTTGATATAAAAGAAGCAATGAAAAAATAGTATATCAATTTGTTTAATAAAAATTATTTTCTGATATTCAAGTGTCTTCAACTGATCATTACATGAACTCTTCTATTGAGGACACCTGGCACTGAGCTCTCCATTTGTGAGATTTATGTTTAGCATGGGTGGGGTGTTTCAAATTAGCTGTGACTTCTTGGTCTGGCATTTGTTTATTTAGATGTTTATATATCACCACAAATCTATCCATCCTATTTCAAAGCAATGCTTAGAAGGGCCATTAGATGAATGTGTGCGTGTGGTGACTCTGGGGGTAGAACTTTTGGGGCTTAGCCCAAGGAGCTCTTCTCTCAAGTTTATCTCAAAGCTATAAAAATTCTCTCAGTAATTTGTCCTTGACTATGAACCAGGATGTTGAGTCCACCCAAACCACCAGCAATAATTATTTTGACCAACTTTTATACCTTTCTTTTATTTTCATGCCTTAAAATATTGGTTTTCCTGACAGTGTTCAAAATAATGTGACATGAAGAAAAAAATTAACATGACTAATTATTTAATTACCACCAGCCCTAAAAAACAAGAAAAGTCCTTCTTATAAGACAAGTCAAATAGTTTTTTGGCTGAAGTAATAAAAATAATATTTAAAAATCTTAACTGTCTTTTACACCTCATTTTTCAAAAAAATATATTTTTGTTTCAACTGAAAAGTTAAATTTTGACTCAATGATTTTTTTTTTTTGAGACTTTTATATTATATGAGGAAAATTTAATTTGACATTCGTCCCAAAAGATTTGAACCTCATCTAAGTTGTATGTGAGTGTGAGTCAGTAATTTGTTCTGCTGACTCAGATATTGAATGGTTAACATCAAAGATTCTAGTGGTGAATGAGACAGGCACTCATCAACCTGGGTTGAAAAATACAATATAAAATTTTGTTTTGATTTTTGTTGTATGGTCAGTTGTAAAGTATCGGCTGTACAAACACAGATTTCATGAATTGCATTTAGAAAAATATATAGGTGGTTGCTAAAATCCTTTCTATATTCTAAATTATACATTTAGTAAATTATGTTAAAAATATAAGCCCAGGTAATATTGATGACCAAGAATTGCCACTGGTATGTGTGTATATATATATATATATATACACACACACACACATGGTGTGTTCAAAATGTATAGAGACTAAAGTTGTATTTATCAAGACAGAAATGAACTATGAATGAAACATTAATTTCCTTAAAAATAGTCTTCTTGGTTAAGACTGAAGCTGTATTTACCAAGGCAGAAATGAACAATGAATAAACATTAATTTCATTCAAAATAGTCACCTTGGCATTCAACACACTTATGCACATTACAAGTGAAATATTAATAGAAATTAAGCACCCTTATTGACAGGGGGCTATTACAGTTCAAAAGGTGAAAAGAGAATGAGTTTCTGGTCATGTGACCTCCTACTGAAAATGAAAATTATCTAAAGGAAATGATTATTAGTAAATTAGTGACATCTTTTTTTAAAACTAATCCAACAAAAAAAAAACAACAACATAAATAATGAAATAAGGAGAATGTTAAGCAAACCTTGGAAAAAAATTTCATAGTTTTGAATTCAGCCTGGTTTCAAGTATTCCTATGACATAAACAGCAACATTCCAATGTGGACCATTGAATTTAAGTTGTACACTTTTTTTCCCCCACATATCTATCAACCATGCAATTATCACTTCAATGATATTCCTATAAGATTTTTGCTTTCTTAGGAAATATATTAAAGCATTTAAAATATTAATTGATTTTAACACATCTTTAATACTTTTTGAATCCAGATTAAAAAAAACATCAATACAGAAAGAATGTAAAACTGAAAGCACCTGTTTCTTGAAGGAAGCCTGCTTCCCCAGTTGCAAAAATTCCATGTTCAGTTTGGCATGCACATCTTTCATTTGTTGAACAACACTTTCCACAAGTCCAGCTAAGAAAAAAAAAGGAAATATGATTATTCAAATGATATACTGTACAACTGTTGTGTCCCAATTGGAGTCTAATGAAATGAATTGGCTTGAACATTTGGAATCATAAAATAAGGCAAATCTAAAATAAACATTTTGGGGAAAAAGATTGCATTAATTAGAATAAAATCAGGTTAAATATCAGAGAAAAGAAGATGCTTGACAGACAATAAACTTTAAAAACGGAATTGACTATTTATTTTAGTCATGTCTCTGTCTGTCTCTTTATATATTTATATAGAAAAATTATTATTATCCATATATAAATAAAAACATCCATTGAATAAATTCTCTTCTTATATCGTCAGATTTATTTCCATTTTTTAAATGTTAAATAAAAAAAGCCTGATTAAAACTAGAAGAGACTATTTTAGTCATATAATTAAAATATAAAAAAACAATATATTCAATGGATGTATTTATTTATATTATGGATGATAATAATCTTTTGCATGAGACATTACATAATAATAATATCACCTTGAAAATGGTTTAAAGAAAAGAAGTAAATGAAACCTGTAATGTTGACATATTATCAACATATAAATAAATACACTCTTTGAATATACTGTTTTTTTTTTCATATTTTCATACCATCCTATTTATTTCCATTTTTCTCTAACATTTATATATATATAGTTTGCTATATCTGTAATCTGAAAAAAAAAAAAAAGAGTATTCACTATCAGTGATAGAGCATATATATCGAGTTGAGGATAGTGTAGACACAGGGTCAATGATGCTTTGTAACTCATTAGTTTCTTTCTTATGCAATCATCAGACCAAGTGTGATGATAGATTAATTAAAATATTATCATATATATTTATATATCATAATATTATCATCAGACCGAGTTGACTGTAGTCAAGGGTGACCTGAACGCTCCCTTTTCAATAGCTACTACACCAAGGTGTAGGGGAGGGTACTCCTTTCCCTGTATGGCTCCACTTTACCCTTGATCGATACCTTGTAATGCTGAGTGTTAAGCAAGAAGGCATCAAGTATCATTTTTTAAGTCTTTGGTCTGACTTGACCTGGGATTGAACCCCGGTCTCCCAGGCCATTGGCAAACACTAACCATTATGCCAATGAGCTGGTTAGATATACATATATTGTAAGAAGTGAGTGACAAATTTTGAAAAAAAAAACGAATTAGTTGCAGAACAATCAAATACCTCAAAAAGTGCTCAATATTTGAATAGAGCAGGTTTTTAACCAAACCAACACACATATATATATATATATATATATATATACACATACATACATACATACACACACAGTTAGTTTGGTTCATTTGTTTAATACCCTATCAACTCCTTACGAATCATCCAATGAAGAAATTTGATTTATTTGTAAATATTTGATCATAATGATGATTATACTATTGTATTTTCAATTTTGAATTAAATTCATTAGTCTATAATCTTGTTTGCACACAGTGTGTGTATATATATATATATATATATATATATATATATATATATATATATATATATATATATATATATATATATATTTGCTTGGTTTATTTACATAATGATATATAAGTTCTTATGGGTTATTTACTATCAAAATTAGCAAATGTTTGATTGTAATCAAAACTATATTTTTAATGGTCAATTGAATTCGTCTATAATCATTTGTTTGCACACAGTTATATGATATCAAATATTCCTATCTAATCCTAATAATTTGGATTCACTTGTATGCTTTTAAATATTCTTAACTAATACTAATAATTTATACACAATTAAAGGGTTTAAATTATTTCTATTGAATCTGTGTTAATTTTGTTATTCTTTCTCCACATTGTTTTTCATCTTCACTGTTGTCACTTACTGCATCATTATTTCTATCAATTTGCTTGCACACAGTTATAGGGTTTCACATTACTAATAATTTTCAAACAGATCTATTTGACCCATAGATAAGACCCAAACAGGTATTACCATTTAGGGTCAAGGTGGAACTGGGAGTAATGGCAGTAAAGGGGTGACGCCACATTCCTTAGAGCTCCAGAACTGAAGTCTCATCACCAGATTCAGACCCAAGACAACTCTTTTTTTGGGAAAGTCTAACTCTTCTTTAGAGAATACAGTTGCCATATTAAAGTCTTGCCATCAAGGATATATAGATAGATAGATGATATCACTCTTCTTGCAAATGCACCGGCCCAAGCAAAATCCCTGCTGTACAGTCTACAACAAGCAGCATCAGCCATTAGAAATTTTTATCCTTTTCTTACGATTAATACATTTTGTTTCAAAATGTGACTTGATTAGTGCTTGAAAATTTTAATGTTTTATATCTATTTTTTCAAAAAAATTTTTTTTTTGAGAAAACATATATATATATAATTATTATCAAGTAAAACTCAACAGATATTATGCCATTATAAATTCATTTCAACAAATCATTAGTATGAATCATCTCATCAGATGGCAAACAATTTCAATGGAAAATTACAGCTGTTTGGGGAAGAAAAGTTTATCATAAATTAAACATTCAAAGATTTATACTTCAAAGTTCATACATAAAAAATGTGTGTATATTTATATATATATATATACACACACACACATTAAGAGAATTTAGTGGGATTAGAATTTCACCTTTTAGTGCTGTTTGTTTAGCTGAAGGACTGATAGCCAGAAGAGATTTGAGGCTGTTGGTGGCAAGTTGCTTATGAGCAATGGAATTCTCATCTGCTTTCTTCAAAGTTGCTGTGTCATAGATTTTCAGCAGTAACTCACACAATACAGAGCCACATGAATTTTCTGGCTCACTTTTCTGTTTTCTTTCATTACCTGAAAACAGATGAAAGAAAAAGTCACTAAACAAGACATTTCATTACTCACAAAAAACCCCCCAAAAAACCCCTAATCTAACACATTCAATTAGACAGAAATAAAAATACTGTAATTATTCATGTATAATATGCACTTTTTCCAAATTTTTAACTCTAAAAGCTAGGAGTATTTATTATGCACAAAAACTAAATATTACCTGTTTTTTCAGGCACATATATTGCCATATTTGGGACAACAGGACTGAAAATAAGTTATATCTAATGCTCCAAACTCACTAATGTATAACAATAACATTTATGCTTTATCCAGTGACAGAGAAATCGTCATTGGAATGTGTGGTTGTTCAGAATTTGTTTCTTCTATTATGAACTTATTTTCCTCAAAAGTTCAATACATTGTTGTGTGAACATGTTTTTGTCTTAAATACTGTGTAAATTTTGTGTTTTGAAATATTATATAAACTATATAAATTCTTATTTTTAGTTAATAAAGACTGGATAAAAAAGATAAACAAATATTAAATTTAGCAACTACAAATTCCAAAAAGACAATGCATATTATACATGAGATATTTTTTCCAGAATTTTGTAGCTGGAAGTTAGGGAATCATGTTATACAGGACAAATTATGGTAAACACAATTTATATTCATTTTTTTTTCTACAGTGGAAAAGTTTTATTGTCATATTTAAAGCATGTTAAAAGGTGTGTAAATGTTGGGAGAAAATTGATTTCTTTCAGTGCCTTTTTTTTATTGGTTGACTAAAATTGTTGGGAGGTGCTGTGAGAGAATGAACCAGATTTCTTTCTGTGCCCCTTTTTATTATTTGAGTAGAATTGTCTCTTAAAAGGGGATTGGTTGGTTGGGTTTTATGGCATATCAACCTTTGTAGGTTATTTAATGCCAAATTCATTTTTATATGAATAATCCGTTCTATTTCAAACAATTCAGTTTAGCATAAGTATAGTTTCAATGTCAAAAACAGTTCTATATCAAACAATTCAGTTTAGCATAAGTATGCAGTTTAAATATCAAAGCAGTTCTATTTCAAGTAATTTAGTTTAGCATAAGTACGCAGATTAGTTCTATTTAATCCATAAATAGGGCCCTAATGAGTGCTACCACTCTGGGCCACCGTGGACCTGGGAGCAATGGCAATGAAGGGGTGCTCTGCATTCCCCAAAGTTCCAGCATCACTGGAACTTCATCATCAGATTGTTTAGTGTTATATCCAGGACACTCGTTTTTTTTTACCCCTCTGTAGAAGTGCAGTTGGCGTATTCTACAGTCCCAGCCAACTGGGCAATACACAGAGTTAAATGTAAAAATAGTTTTATTTCAATAATACAGTTTAGATGTCAAAATAGTTCTATTTCGAGCAATTCAGTATGGAGTTTTAATATCAAAACCGTTCTATTTAAATGCAAAAACAGTAAACTCTCAAAACCACAGTTTAGTTCTGTTTGACTCATAGATAAGGCCCTTATCAGGTGCTACCACTCCGGTCCATAGTGGGCTTGGGAGTGATGGCAATGAAGGGGTACTTTATATTCCCCAAAGCTCTAGCATTACTGGAACCTCACCATCAGATTGTTTAGTGTCATATCAGGACACTCGGAGAGGGGGAAGTTTTACCCCTCTGAAGAAAAGCAGTTGGTGTATTCAACAGCCCCAGCCAACTGAGAGGTTTTGTATGTGAATGGACCTTTCTTTCTTTCTGTGCCAGTTTTTATTGGTTAATTATAATTAAGGGGAGGTATTGTAAGAGAATGGACCTACTTTCTTTTGTTGCCCCTTTTTATTGGTTGATTAGTGGACTTGTCTTTAGTAATATAACAAGAATTTTGTGCTTGTTCTCTTGGTAGTTTGCTTTTGTATTGACAATATTACTAAATCTTCTGAAAGTAACACACATTCTTCCAATAGCATTTATGTGCCAAACAGCATATCACATTACAATAAAACATGTTTTACAAGCAACACAAAATGAACATACTATTAATATTTTTTTAATTGACTTCCAAGCAGAAGCCTACAATAAATCCAACCTAGTTTTAAACAACCAAAAGATGTTTCTGAACATTTATTATTTGCCTCTAAATTCCAATAACATTTAAGATTAATTGATTTTAACAGCATGTCAACATGCCTAGGGTTATTTTATGACAAGGGGTTAGGGAATTGTATTCATTATATGTTTATATTGACATTTTTGTGCAGTTATTTCTTCAAGGTTTTTCTGCACACAGTTATATGATATCAAATATTCCTATGATTTGATTTGTTTTATGGCATATCAATTCAGATGGGTCATTTAATATTGGTTGGTTGGGTTTTATGGCATATCAACCTTTGTAGGTTATTCAATGCCAAATTCATTTTTATACAAATAATCAGTTCTATTTCAAACAATTCAGTTCAGCAGGAGTACACAGTTTAATTGTCAAAAACATTTCTATTTCAAGCTATTCAGTTAAGTCAAACAGTTCTAACTCAAACAATTCACTTTAGTATGAGTATAGATTTTGTTTATACATAATTAAATGTCGAAACAGTTCTATTTCAAAAAATTCAGTTTAACCTAAATAGTTTCAATGTAAAAAATAGTTCCATTTCAAACAATTCAGTTTAACAGAAGTAGGCAATTTACATGTTAAAACAGTTCTATTTCAAGCAGTTCAGTTTAGCATAAGTACGCAGTTTAGTTCTATTTAACCCATTGATAAGACCCTATCAGGTGCTACCCCTCCGGGCCAGAGTGGACCTTGGAGTGATGGCACTCCGCATTTCCCAAAGCTTCAGCATTACTGGAACCTCACCATCAGATTGTTTAGTTGTCATATTCAGGACACTCATTGCAGGGGTCTTACCCCTCTGCAGAGATGCAGTCGGTGTATTCTACAGCCCCAGCTGACTGGGCAAGGTCAATTAATATGAGGAGGGCTTTGTTGAATATAGTTTGTAGTGAAATGATTTATTTTTTATATTTCATCATAGAAGTTAGAAGTTGTAAAAAGGTTGTATGGAAGTTAGTTTGGGAAAATTCAAATTTTCAATATTCAAGTATTCCAATCCAAAGCTAATAATTTGCACGCAGTAATTATTTCTATCTAATAAGTCATTTGTTTACACACCATTATAGGATTTCATGTTACTAATAATAATCCTGAGTAAACAATTAGAGCTTCAAGTAACAATTCCAAATACAAATAATTTACAATTATGATATCAAGTATTCCTATCTAATACAAGTAATTTGCATACAGTTATATGGCTTCAAGTATTCCTATCTAATACTAATAATTATATGATTTTAAGTAATTATTTCCATTTAATAAGTCATTTGTTTACACACAATTATATGGTTTCAAGTACTACAATAATAAGAATCCTTAGTAAACAATTATGGCTTCAAGTAACAATTCTTAATTCAAATAATTTATACAGTTATATGGTATCAATATATATAATTTTGAAGCAGATCTACTTAAGTCCATTAGCTAACAGGTACTATTATTCTAAGTCAGAATGGTCTTAGGAAAAAAAACAGCAATGAAGGGATACTTGATACTTTTCAAGATGGGAGCCTCACTAACAGATGCAGTTTAATGTGATAACATGAACACACCCTTTTTCTCTGCATGTGAGTCAAGTGGGAAGTTACCCTTTTTTAGGTGGCGGGATATAGTCAACATCTTGTAAGTCTTGCTGAAAGGGCTTACAACATTCAAGAATTGCCACTTTGTAATTGGAAATCATTTTATTTGTCAGTAAAATAGTTAAACACAAGGCTCAAGTTGTTTATCTACTATTTCTAAATAGTCCCTCATCTAAGTAGTGTGAAGGCTCATCACTGCTTAACTTCCTTGATCTAATGAGACAAGGCCAAATGTATAGGGCATCCAGTGAAAATACTACTCGAGGCATCTAAAGCCATCATGTTCCTTGGGTTGATGAAGCAGCTTTATACACCTATGGATTATTAGAATTACTTTTTAATTCATAGATTTAGTTTGTTTTTTCATTTAATGGTATATCAACCTTTATGGATTATTGGATGCCAAGACCATCTTTGTACAAAAACAGTAGTGGTACATTTTAGTCCACAGCCTGGTGTGGGAGACGGGATAAGGGAGTTTATACCTTTCTCAAGGGGGCATTAGTCTGAAAATGAATGTAACAGTGTGACTTGAGTTTGAACTCACTTACCATAATGTTGCAGTCCAGCATGTTGGCCCGTATGCTAGGGACCCCTCCCCCCGACTCCTTAGATTTAGTCTGTTCTTCTGGAAGGGGTTGAATGAACAAGTAATGTTCCATGGCGTACAGAAAAAGAAAAAAGGTAAATGGACTTACTGTTGATAGGTAGAAGCGGACTCACAGATTCCAGCAAGGTAATCAGGTGATTTGCAGCTGAAAGATTGTCAGCTGGTGACTTTGCCTCCATTTTTCCAGTCTCAGCAAAAATGTATGCCAGAAATACAAGACAATGTTCAATTAATTCCTCACTGGATTTTTCTTGGTTTCCAAGAACATTTATGATGCAATCTGAAAATTACAATGGAAGAAGAAAAAAATGATCTTAAACGAATATTACTCTTTTTAGACTGAATATATTTCCAAATTTGACAACATGTAAAGTGAAACTAACTTTAATGTACTATTGACAAGTAAAGTATTAAATTTTAATCATTGTCTTTCAAGTAATCAATGATGATGATGATATCCATGAAAAAATATTAAAGAAGAATATAAGATTATATTGAAATTATTCTTATCAAATATACATAATCTATAAAAGTAGAAAATATTAGCTTAATCACATATTCATACAAAAAGAAACTGAATAATCTCTTCTTGTCACTATAATAAGTGACACCATAGATAGATAGATAGACAGACAGATATGAATAGACAGAGGTGGATAGAGATAAACATTCAGATATATGAACAGAGATGATATATAATGAACAAACTAAGATAAGTAGCTTGATATGTACATAGACAAAGTAATTTATATATAATAAACCATTTTATTATTACACTTATTATTTTACGTATGACTTTTTGTACATCAACATTGTAAAGAAACATGCTGATCTTTTATCAGCAATTTTTGAATCTGATTTGAAGACCTGGAGGTAAAGATAATGAAAAGGTGCTTCAGAATTGGAGTTTCATCAACAAGATGCAGTTTAGCATCTTACCCAGGACACCACTTTTTTGGGGGGTGGGGAGCAGAAGGTGCAGTCGTATTGTAAGCCCCACCGACATAATAAATAATTTGCCTTCAGATGATGCAAGATTTCTGGTGAAACATTTCAATTTAATCATTTTGAATAGTTCATTTCTTTTCATTCAATCAGATTCCATGCTCTGTTTTACTCAGTCTTTACATAGCGTATTTGCCTGTATATATTATGAATGATTTAAAACTCATACAAGAATTATGTGACAAATCGCTCAATGGCCAACTGCTATTATTAAATTCATGCCCATCTTTTATCAACATATTTTGATGATTCATTTTAATGACATGTCAAACCATCAAGAGTTATTTTGAGCCTAATATTTGGGGAATTGCATTCATTTTACATTTATATTTACATTTTTTGTGTTGTTGTTTCTTAAGAATTTTAGGCACATATTTATATGATATCAACTATTCTTATCTAATACAATTTGCACACAGTTGAATGATTTCAAGTATTTTTATCTAATACAAGTAATTTGCACATGCTCAGTTGGCTGGGGCTGCAGAATACACCGACTGCATCTCTACAGAGGGGTAAGACCCTCACCCACCCACTAGTGTCCTGGATAAAACAATCTGATGGTGAGGTTCCAGTAATGCTGGAGCTCTGAGGTATGTGAAGTACCCATTTATTGTCATTGTTCCCAGGTCTGGGAGTTAAATAGAACTGTTTACATTTAAACTCTGTGCAAATAAATGACTTATGTTAAATTGAATTGTTAGAAATAAGACTGTTTCATTGTTTAACTCTATGTAAACAAATGACTGATGTTCAATTGAATTGTTAGTGTTAAATAGCAATACTTGTAACCACTTCACTATCTGCAAATAAATGATTAATATTAAATAAAACCATAAGTTTTAGATAACAATAATTGAAAACATTACACTGTATAAAAACGACAGCAATACTTGTATGCAAACAAATTAGTTCTAAGTCATTTAAAACTGAAATTACTAACAAACTAATCTCTTACATATTATGTATATCTATATAAAAAGTGCCATTGAAATTGCTACTATTAAATAGCAATACTTGAAAACATTTAACTGTGGGCAAACAAATGATAAATAGTAAATAGAATTATTCGTATTAGATAGAAATACTTAAAACCATTTAACTGTGTGAAAAAAATCAAACTCAGGCTCGTTTAAAAATGTTATCAACAAAATGTTTACAAATCATATATATTCAATATAAAGGCATAAAGAGGATTTAACATTAAATAACTTTTACAATGGTTGATATGCCTTCAAACCAAACCAAACCTAATTCGTATGTTTTCAAATTGATTTAATTCATTGATTGGTTTTAACATGTCAACTCATCTTGAGTCATTTTATACCAAGAGGTTAGGGAATCACATTCATTATTCATATTTACCTTTTTAGTTTTGTTGTTTCTTAAGAGGTTTTTTTTTTTTTGTGCACAGTCCAATCAAATATATATTTACCCAACCCCTCTGCACAAACAGGATGCGACACAAGGTCAATTTTTTTAGTGGACTTTAACAAGTCTTACTTCAGAATTTTCTTCTCCAAGACTGGTTGCCATACCAAAGTTAAAGAGCCCAGTCCCAAATATTTACCCATCGCTAGAAGTAGAATAGTCAGCTTCATACTTCTCCCAAGAGTATTAGCGCTATGCAAAATGCAAACAACCTTGTCCAGGTTTTGAACTCAGATCATCATGTCCATTTCCTACAATGATAACCATTACACCATGAGGGGGGTGTGATCAAATATGAATATGTTTTAAACAAATCTATTTGATTCAAAGATGGGACCCTAACAAGTATGACCACTCCAGGTCAGAAGTGATTGCAATGAAGGGGTACTCCACACTCCTCATAACTCTAGGCCTGTAGCCTCACCATCAGATGCAATTTACTGTCATACCCAGGACACCCTTTTTTGGTGCAAGGGAACCAGTCAGTGTATTCTAAGCCCTGCCAACAGGGTGAGCATATTTTGAATCTGGTTTGAATAAAGATTTTATATTACCAAAAATCAATAATCAAAATTGACAAACATATCCAAGACTAATAGGTGTCCATTTCAAATTTAGCTAGATGACTTCTTATAATACCAAAACCAAGAATGTATTGTATAATTTGCATAATTGCTTTGCTTATTTAAATGTTGTATGTGCTTGAGAGCTAGGGAAGATATTCAGTCAAGTCTCTAATCACCAAGAACCGACATTAGCATTAGTAATTTCATGATATACTAACACCGAACACAACAGAAGGGAAGAAAAGCTCTTTTACACATACAGAAACATTTATTATATACATAATATACATACAAGTAGTATTAAAAAGAATACACAAATATGTCAAAACAGCTAGAAATATGCACAAATTGTTCAATGAACAAGCAGTATGTAAAAGGGGTAAAGAATAGAAAAGGGCTTATTTGATATTGATTGACAGTAAAATGGTCATAACCATGTTGGCTTTATTGTCCATAATCAGGCAGAAGACATGTCTCTACTGTTCAAAGAACAGAGAGAAAAGAGTATAATGGCTTTTTGGGATCATCATGTGGCATTTCACAAGCTACCTAAAGGACATACCAAGTTACCAAAAGAGAAAATTATTTATTGCCTCCTTACACTGCCAAATACAGTAAACAGAATTATCACTGAGCTTGGCTCATAGTGATAATTCTGTTTACTATATTTACCCATGGAACAAAAAAAACAAGAGGAGCTATTTAAGCAAAAAAGGATGATTTGCAATTTTATTTCATATAAATTCTATTGTTGCCTTTGCAATAAATAATCCACAAACTTATGCAATAACAATTTCTATATTACTTGCTCATGGCATATTGGCTATTATTGTTGGAAATGGACACGGCAACATGAGTTCAAAACCCTGGATGAGGCTGTTTGCATTTCATATAGCACTAATACCCTAGGGAAAGGTGAGAATCTAACTATTCTCCTTCTAGCTATGGGTAAATGGGCTGACTGGGCTATTTAATTTTGCTATAGCAACCAGTCTAAGAGAAAGAAAACTGTGAATTCAAACCTGTTAAACTCTGTTTAAAAAATTGACCTTGTGTCATATCCTGTTTGTGCAGAGGGATTGGGATTGGTATATATATATATATATATATATATATATATATATATATATATAATACTTAATACACAAATTATTACTAAACATATTTTCTTGCTTAAATAACTCCTTTTGATATTTTTCATTCTATGAAATTTCCATCCTGCTAATAGCAATAATTACTGAATATGTTCAAGTAATGTGTAATGAACCATCCCTAATTTCTCACCACAAAAAAGTGATTTTATCAGCAAGGTTAAGCCTAGAAAGAAGGTAGGCTTCTATGTTTAAGAGTCAAGAGGGGAAGGTAGAAGAATATTCCATATGGCTGTGGGGAGGAAATGTTATAAAAATATAAAAAATCAAACTGACCACATGCAGCACTTGATTTGGCCAGAGAGGAAAAGGGAGAAGTAATCCCAATATACAGTACCAAAAAGCTACCTCCTACTATTTGTCGAGAGCCACTATTGGGCCCCTCAGTATGAATTCGGAAACCAGACTGTCAAGGCAGAAAAAATAGCCAGCAGAAAGGTTTCATCACTTGCTTCTTGAACAGCTGATAAGTATGTCAAACAGGCAAGAAGCTTTCTAAGAAATAAAAGTAAAATTAAACGAAAGTTGACTACTGAAATTCTATGAAGTAAAACCAACTGAAAGAAAATTCAACCTGAGAATTCTGCTGAAAAGATAACTTTACAGAAGACTTGAAATTAAATGAAAACTGAAACATTTTACGAAACTAAAAAGAAGAAAAAATACTCAAATTCGAAGAACTTTGTTTCCCCGGACACTCTCTCAGATAAGTTCCCACAAAATACACTAAAATTTGCAACACTTATCTTTTCTATCCTTTTCTTCTTGTTTCTTTTGTCTAAAATTATTTTTTAAAAACTTTATTGTCTTTGTTATCTTTTCGAATCAATATCCGAACTAGAAAGCTGCAGAACTTACCTTTTAAAATTACATGCTAAAGTCCACTAAAAATATTACCCAGTTAAATACTAAATTTGGCTTTAGTGTCACTTCCTACAAATTAAATATAAAAGAATATCTCACTTGGTCAAAGGAAGAGAGTGGAAGAATATCTCACTTGGATGCAGGGAGAAGATGCAGAAAACTATCTTAAAAGGTCAAGGGGGAGGAGGGTAGAAGAATATCCCACTTAGCTAAAGGGAGGATATATGGATGAACATAATGTGTAAACAAATGAACAGACATGCAGAATTTTGATATAAATAGGAAAACTTAGTAACTTACTGAAAACATTTGGCCAATCATTTTCAAATAAAGGAACCAGACTCTCCAAAGTTTTGAGACTTTCTAATTGAAGCAATGTTGTAAACAGATTAAAAATCTGTTGGAATAAAGATTCACAAACCAATTTTCTGTGTTCAGAACCTGAAAGAAAAAAAATGTAAACATAATTTGTCAGCTATTAATTCTAATTTAAAGGTATTTTTATTCTCTAATGATTCCAGTTTCAATATAAAGTTACATTCACATTCCAGAACAAAAATTATTACAGAAAAAATAAAACTTATCAATTTTGACTGATAAATGTATATATGTAAATCCATGTAAAAAATTGGGAAGATTTTATTTGTCTATCCTCTACAACCAATGAACTTGAAACTTCTGTGTGCCATGCAAGGTGTAAACAAGGCAGTAACTTGTAATGAATAATAAAATCAAATAAAATCTCCTTCACATATAAACAACTATCTTCAACTTTTTAAAAATCACAATATGAGTGGAGGAAGACATCAGTCAGCTAGCAAGTTTGGTTTGGTCTAGTTTCTTTGTTTGATGGCATATCAACTGTTGAAGGTTATTTAATGCCAAAGCCATCCTTGTTGAACGACACTAGTGGTACTATTAAACCAAATTAAAGTTGAGGGGATAAAAGAGTTCATACGTCTCCAAAGGATATTATTCCAAAAGATGTGCATCATCATTCTACCATCAATAAGGATGGCACAGCTATAATGGTCCATACTTGGTCATGTGCGGCAGCAGATGCCTGTAGAAACAACTGCACAAATTTGGAATTTGCTGTTATAGGGTCCAACAACAACCGGGCACAAAAGATAAACTGTAAGCAGACTTCTAAGATGCAAGACTGGGAGCCCTAAGATCTGGCAAGTGGCTTAAGGAGCTAAGGACACTCAGAAAGGAGAGAATGGATTTAAATTAAGAAAGACAATGTACTAGTAGGATGTGGTTGGTTGATTGAGTGGTTTTAATGGCATATCAACTTCTATAGGTTATTTAATGCCAAAGCCTGTTTACACGTATGTACGATTTGCAGACACATAATTTAATCATACCATACTAAACATATACAACTCATTTACTTGCATACGAGTAAGTATTTGCGAGTATTTCTAGGTGATATTAGGTTATTTAGTGATGATAGTGTTTTTTTTTTTTTGTTTTTATTTCTCACTACTATTCCTACCAACACAAGCATAAATCTATTCAGCAATAATTTGCTTTCTGTTGATTACTTTGTTGTGTTTTCGGGATTGTAATCAAATCTATATTTTCTGGTACAACCCGGTCTCTTTCAAGAACGACAAGACATTATCCATGTGGACGTTCTCAAATAAGTCCTTCATGGTATTTGCGTGGAAATGGCGTTTTCTGGTGTCATTTAAAACTTTACACACAAGGAGAAGGTGTTTGATTGTGCAGGGCATTTGGCATGTCGAGCACTGTGGTTGCTGTTCTTGCTTGAGTATAAAAGAGTGCGTAAGTCTGCTGTGACCAATACGCAATCGCGTTATTGTTACTTGCTCTTTTCGCGATTTTCGAAAGGCTGGGTGCCATTCTCCCAAAAAGGGTTTGACCTGAAATAGTTTATTGCTGGTATTTCTATTCCAGCGTTGTTGCCATTTTTTATGGAGGAAATTATTTATTTTCGGTTTCAGATCAGTGTATGGGATGTTGTACTTGTCAGGGGTCAAATCTAAAGCCGATTTTGCTGCCGCGTCTGCTCTATGATTTCCTCTCACCCCAATGTGGCTTGGAACCCAACAAAAAACGATTTCTTTGTTTAATGTTGAGTGTAGTCTGCAAAGTAGTTTGATAATAAGTGGGTGCTCTAGTTTTTTGTTGTTTAATGATAATAGGACAGAGCGAGTCTGAGAATATGATGAATTTTTTGTGTTTTTCTTTCGAGATAATGTCGAGAGCCAAGTCTATTGCACAGGCCTCAGCTGTTTTATTGTAGTCTTTGGATCCATCTGTATAGATACATAGGTAGTCGGGATACTGTTGGAGGATATTTTGATGTTTTTCTTGGTAGGTGAAGGGATGTGTCTTTGTTTTATGGAGTTGATTCAGTTGAAGGTTAACTTTTGGATTTTTAATGATCCAAGGTGGTATTTGTGGCAAGATGCTTTTATGGATATTATCTAGAGCAATGGTGGCTTCTTTGAGAATAGGCTCCATACGGAGGCCAAATGGTCTAATTGATTTTTCTTTTTGGTCGAAATATTGTCTGTATTTTGGATCAAAGGTGCAGTCATATGCTGGGTTAGAGGGAGAAGATTTAAGTTTGGTGTAATACTGGAGGGCTAATTTTTCACTCCTGATCTGTAGAGGTGCTTCGTGAGCTTTGGTATATAAGCTGTCAATTGGAGAAGTTCTAAATGCTCCTAATACCAGTCTTAAGCTTCCATGGTGAATAGGGTCAAGTTGTTTCAGATAAGATTTCCTGGCAGATCTATATACAAAAATGCCATAATCAAGTTGAGAGTGGAGAAGAGTTCTATATAACTTAATTAGAGTTTGACGGTCAGCTCCCCACTCTGTGTGGGCAACGACTCGCAGAAGTTGTTGGGCACGGGTTGATTTGTTTTTTAGGTATTTTATGTGTGGGATGAATTAAAGTTTTTTATCGAATATTATGCCGAGGAATTTGTATTCGTTAACGACTGGTATTTCAGAGTCATCAATTTTTAGGAGAGGGTCATTGTGCATTTTCCTTAGAGAGCAAAAATGCACGCATTTAGTTTTTGACTTGGAGAACTTAAATCCATTTTCTCTTGCCCATTTATTTACTTTGTTTAAGTTTAGTTGAAGTTGTCGTTCTACTATGTTCATATGAGTGGCCCGATAGCATATTATGAAGTCGTCGACATAGAGAGCACAGTCGATTGAGGGGGGTTAGATATTTTACAATGTTATTGATTTTTATGGAGAAGAGAGTAACGGAGAGGATGCTGCCTTGCGGAACACCCTCCTCTTGATGTTGTGAGTTTGAAAGGGTGGATCCCACGCGTACCCTAAATGTTCTTTCGAAGAGAAAGTTTTTTATGAACATCGGCAGTCTTCCTCTTAAGCCTAGATTATAGAGGTCCCGCAAAATACCATACTTCCACGTAGTGTCATAAGCCTTCTCTAAGTCAAAAAATACTGCCGTCAGATGTTGTTTTCTGATGAAGGTTTCTAGTCGTATCAAATGATCTATGGTTCCTCTTCTTTTCTGGAATCCTGTTTGCATATTTGTTATTAGACCATTTGTCTCAAGATACCACGTCAGTCTACTATTTATCATCCGCTCCATCGTCTTACAAAGGCAGCTAGTCAATGCGATGGGTCAATAATTCTGCGGGTTCAATGTATCTTTGCCTGATTTGGGGATCGGGACAATTATTGATTGTCTCCATGTTTCTGGGAAAGTACCATTCACCCAAATATTATTATATAGCTTTAGTAGGCATTTGACCGATTCATCTGGTAGCTGTTTGAGGAACTCGTTGTATACTTCATCAGGACCGACAGCTGAGTGGTTGGATTTTTTTATGGTGTCCACTAGTTCAGTTAGGGTAAATGGCTTATTGTATTCTTCGGAGTTATTTGAAGAGAACTTTATTTTTTTCTTTTCGAGGGTGGGTTTGATTTTATAGAATTCTGTGTTGAATTGGCTGGAGGAGTTTTTAGAAAATGTTTCTGCAAGAAAATCTGCTATGGCCTTTTTACCTGTTATTTTGTGGTTTGTTACGGAGAGGTGTTTTAGTGGAGTTGATTGTTTTTTACCGGCTATTTTTCGAATCATGAGCCAAACTGTTTTGATGTTAGAAGAGGTATTTAGCTTGCTCACGTAATTTTGCCAGGATTTTTTCTTGGCTTCTCTGATGATTTTACGGGCGTTAGCTCGGTGGAATTTAAAAGAGATTAAATTGGAGGTTGTGGGTTCAGTGTTGAATTTCCGCAAAGCTGCTCGTCGTAGGCGAATAGCCTGTTTACATTCTTTGCTGAACCAAGGTCTGTCTCGATTATGAATTTGTAGAGAAGAGGAAAATCTCGTATTTTGTTTTGGCGTGCAATTTAATTCAACACTGAATTTCACCCAATCAGGATGACTTATCCTATTCAGCCCGGACCTTCTTTTCCGGCTAGCAAAACGGGTGAGCAGCCAAACCCAGTCTCTTCAGCGTGAGACGGCGACCAGAACAGACGTTCCTCTGGTCGTCCCTGCTTAGCGATGCTTTTTAGCTAGACAAGCCACCCAGTGTGGACATCTCACTGTGGCTTTAACACTAGCAGCAGCAACATGGACACTCAATGAGGGAACCATCTAATTTATGGATTCTTTACGAGGAATCCCAGTTGAACATAAATTAGAAACATACAACATGCCTCGGACAGGCCCAACTTTGTGTCACCCCAAAAATTGACTATGTCGATCCGAGCGTAACTCCGCTCTTGACAACATGAAGATATCGCAGACTCTCCTCCAAAAACCAGATACAAAACTACACGGTGACTTTAAACACATCCCTCACACGTCCAAAAACACGCTGCCATCTCAACATCCCGCTAAACCATTTCGTCTCCAACACTAACAAGCCTAAACACCACGAGTCTTGCAGCACCAAGAGCAAACCATATTCTAAGCTGCAAATAAAGAACTTTCGTTGTTGTGTTGTTAAAGCAAAGTTTCGTCATTCATTTGTGTGCCTTAAAAAATATAGTGTTCGGGGAAAATAACAAATTTCCCGAAACCGCTATAAATTGGGAACCCCGCTTGGCACCTTCTGAATTGCGAGACAACTAAAAACTATTCATAACAACACCTTTAGACCTACTTCATCTTCATTATCTTCAACCTCCCTTTATATATCCAACAACACTAAGCGAGGAAACGACACAACGTAAACACACATACGTTACACCCTCTTCCTCGCTGAACCAAACAAACTTTTCCTCACTTACCAACAACAAAAACTCTGGCTACAAAAATGGTTTCCTCTCGCTAAACAATAATACTCACTTCAAACATCACTAAAAATTATTGGGTTGTGTGGAATGCATGTTTTAGCTATATTTATAAGTTTTTTGGAGAATTCGGGAATAGTTTCGGTATTGTTTACTATGAGGTGTTTCTGACATTGAGAGCGAAATTCTTCCCAGTTAGCTTTATTCAACCTCCACCGGGGAAGGTTGTCGTCTTGAGGGTGAAAACTCTCGAGTACAATTGGGAAATGGTCACTCCCGCATGTGTCCTCATACACCCTCCAGGTGAAATCAAGGAACAATGAAGTGTCGTAGAGGGTTAAATCAATGGCTGAGTAGGTAGCAGATGTTGGATCCAGATGTGTTGGTGATTTTTTGTTGAATAGGCAGAGATTATTAGAGACTCGGTAGAAGATAGAAAATCTAGAATAGCCTGGCAAACAATAAACGAAGTGAGCAGAAGAAAGAACACAGCCAAAGCAAAACTTAAAGCAGCAAACCAACAAGAAAGAATAAAACTGTGGAAACAGCACTTCGAAAACCTACTTGGAAACCCACCAAAAATAACGCATGAACCAATCACCAGAATAATTAGCAAACAATTAGACATTAAACTAGGACCGTTCACACAAGAAGAACTCGACTCGGTTCTCAGAAAAATTAAAAATAGGAAAGCTGCAGGGCTGGACGAAATTCCCAGAATAATTAGCAAACAATTAGACATTAAACTAGGACCGTTCACACAAGAAGAACTCGACTCGGTTCTCAGAAAAATTAAAAATAGGAAAGCTGCAGGGCTGGACGAAATTCCCCCGGAAGTATGGAAGACCAGACAATTCGACGACATACTGCTCCGACACTGCAACGCAGTATACAATCAAAATCCGATAGATAGATGGATGAAGGGATGCATACTCCCCTTCCCTAAAAAGGGGGACCTCGGATTAGCCAAAAACTACCGAGGCATAACACTTACATCCATAGCTGCCAAAATCTACAACACCCTAATACGAAACCGAATAGAACTGAAAATCGACAACATACTTAGAAAAAACCAAAATCGCTTCCAAAGAAATAGATCCACGACCTCACAAATATTAACCATCCGCAGAATCCTCGAAGGTGTACGGGCAAAGAACCTACAAGCGACATTAATATTTTTCGACTTTACCAAGGCTTTCGACTCCATTCACAGAGGAAAGATGGAACAAATCCTACTAGCGTACGGCATACCTAAAGAAACCGTAGCGGCAATAACGATTCTCTATAGAAACACTAAAGTAAAAGTACGATCACCGGATGGAGACACAGAATACTTTGACATTGTAGCAGGAGTACTACAAGGGGACACGCTGGCCCCGTACCTCTTTATCATTTGTCTAGACTACGTACTTAGAACATCGATCGACAAAATCAAAGAGAATGGCTTCGAACTGATGAAGAAAAGAAGCAGAAGATACCCCGCAACAACAATTACCAATGCCGACTACGCCGATGACATAGCGATACTGGCAAATACACCTGACCAAGCCGAAACACTTCTGCATAGTTTGGAACGAGCAGCAGCAAGCATAGGCCTCTATGTTAATGCACACAAAACGGAATATATGTGCTATAACCAAACGGGGGACATCTCCACTCTAGAAGGAACCCCACTTAAACTAGTAGACAAATTCACGTACCTAGGACGCAGCGTCGAATCAACCGAAAAGGACATCGAAACGAGGTTAACGAAAGCATGGACAGCTATCAATAGGCTATCAATTATATGGAAATCAGACCTAACCGATAAAATGAAACGCAGTTTCTTCCAGGCAGCGGTCACATCGATACTGCTATATGGATGCACTACATGGACGCTAACAAAACGACTGGAGAAGAAGCTAGACGGCAATTACACAAGAATGCTGCGTGCAATCCTGAACAAGTCCTGGCAGCAACACCCCACAAGAAACCAACTGTACGGCCACCTACCCCCTATCACGAAAACTATCCAAGTTAGACGAACCAGACATGCAGGACACTGCTGGAGAAGCAGAGATGAACTCATAAGAGATGTACTCTTATGGATCCCCACACATGGCCGCGCAAAAGCAGGACGACCAGCTCGAACGTACATTCAGCAGCTATGTGAGGATACAGGATGTTGTCCTGAAGACCTACCTAGGGCGATGAACGATAGGGAGGAGTGGCGAGAGAGGGTCAGGGATATCCGTGCTACCAGCACGATATGATGATGATGATGATTACTGTTAATGATATTTTCAAGAGTTTGGCCTTTGTGGTTTGTGCTTCTACAGCCCCATATGGTGTCATGGCTGTTAAAATCGACAAGTAGAAAAAAAGGTGTGGGTAGTTGCTGTAATATGTTGTTTATTTTACTTTCATTTATGGCATTGTGGGGTGGAATATATAGAGAGCAGATATTAATTGTTCAGTGCAAAGTCACTTTGACAGCTATTGCTTGGAGTTGAGTGTTGAGGTGGATTTTGCTTTGAGTTATGTCGTTCCTAATAAGGATTGAGACACCACCCGAAGCTCTATGACCGGTATTGTTGATGAAATTGTAACTTTGGTGGTTTTTTATTGTGATATCATCATTGGTTTTCAGAAATGTTTCTTGAAGGCAGACAATGGCAGGTTGTTGTTGAGTCATCAATAAGAGCAGTTCGCTCCTATTGGCTTTGATTCCGCGGCAGTTCCACTGGATTATTTTGTGGTTCATTGTTAGGCCTTAGATCTGGACTGTTTGATCGTTTATTTTTTATGGCCTTTATGTTTGTGTACTTGGGGACTGTTTTCTGTTTCCATCTTTCCTAAAATTTTTAATTTGTTACTCGCGTCAACATTTTCATTTTGTTTTGGATTAATTTTTGTCTTGTCTTTTTGTGGTTTCTTGTTTGGAGAGGTATCTGTAGAATTGGGTGGTCTTATTGGGGATCTCCTATCTTTTGGTCTCGTTTTAGAAGGGGATTTCTCCGTGACACATTTAGTTGGTTGTGTGGTTGGTGATAGCTCCATGTTCTTTTCTAGATTGATCTTAACTGTGGAGGTGTGTGAGTGTGCAGGTGTCTTCACTTTGTCTGCTACAAGATCTGCCTTTGTAGATGGTGTCTCTGAAATTTTGTTAGTATCAAGGGAGGTTCTTATTTCATTGATATAGCCTTCCCAGTCGCCTGGCTCCAGCCGAATCAACTTTTTTACTATCCTCTCGTAATTATACTGGGTTTTATTGCGCTGGACGGCTTGAGTAGATTGTGGTCTTAGATACTACTATCATTTTCCGCGCTTCATTGAATGGGATGTTGTTCTTGTGTTTGATTCCCAATATTTCTTTTTCCAGTTTCCAACTCTCACAGGATCGTGCATAGACGGGATGATGCCTCCGCAATTCGCACACTTATACAGATTGTCGCAATTGTCAATATGGTGGTCAGGATCTTGTTGTGCACATTTGCCACATACTTTTCGACCTCTATAATTATCTTCGTGATGGCCGTATTTTTGACAATTGTAGCAACACAATGGATTGGGTATGAATTGCTCAACTCTCTCCATTGTGTAGCCTACTTTTATCCTCTCCGGTATTTTAGGTTGGTCAAATGTCATTATGTAGGTGTTTGTTTCAATGAGTTTACCCTCTTTTTTGATTGAAACTCTCTTTACTTCTGTTACACCTTGTTTCTTCATTTCTTTTTTTATTTCATCAATTGTGCATAATGACAATTCCTTACTTCTTACAACCCCTTTACTTATGTTCAAGGATTTGTGAGGGTAAGTTTTAACGTTTATAGTGTGGAATTTCGTCATTCTCAGTAGGAAATCGGCATGTTTCCTTTTATCTACTTCAACGAGCAAATTTTGATTTTTTATTTTTTTTATGTGGACGGGCGTCATATTACTTGATATTACCTTTTCAATTAAAAAAGGCGATAAGTTTGTTATTGGCGTTTCCGTGGATTCAATTATTATGAATCTGGGGAAACTTGCCACACCTTCGTAGTCCGATTCAGTTTCCGTTAGGGTACATTTCAGTTTTTTTGATGAAGAAAAAGCCATGATTGGTAATTGTTGTTCACTGGTCCTATGCTCCACCAGCCACCATGGACTCCAACTTAGGAAGGGAATGAACCAAGAGGGCAACCCATTCGTCTTGGCTGAGACGGGGATACAAAACCAGTATACTCATGCAAAGAGTATGATTCTGAGCCTCTGCCAAATTATGCTTTTTAAAAAACAACAATCTCACAGCGGTCATAAGTCCTACCTCAGCACAATTGACCCTCAGCCCCCGCCTTCTAGCACATATGGAAAAAAGAGGGTTGGAAATAGTTCCACAAAAGTAGATTGAATAGTTCCACAAGAGCAGATTGTATGATACGATCGGGAAAGTAAAAAAACAAAATCACATATGTGCTAGGGCATGTCGGGACCAGCCAATTGATCGGATCGGGCCCAATCCAACCGCCTGTCAGACCAAGTAAGGGCCAAAGTGATGTGTTGCACGCCATTGACCACTCTGTCACCGGATCAATGACTGCTCAACCACCAGGGATCCGTCCTAGTGCCTTACGGGTCGCCACCCACGGCCAACAGGTAGCCTCATTGGGGGGGTCTTACCCCTCTGCAGAGGTGCAGTCGGCGTATTCTACAGCCCCAGCCGACAGAGCGAACTAGTAGGATGTTTCAAACTACTACAATGGTAGAATGTAGAAAACAGATGTTAGTCCTAAAGTGGTTGGTTGGTTGGGTTTTATGGCATATCAAACTTTGTAGGTTATTTAATGCCAAATTATATATATATATATATATACATACACACATTCAACCAAAGATTTCCTAATGAATACTTAGGTAGGTAAAATTTTCTATAAGCAGGATTTCATTTGTTTGCACAAGATTAACTAGTTTTAATTCATCATATTTTTTGGTACAACCCTGTCTCTCTCAAGAAGGACAGAACGTCATCTATTTAGATGTTCTTAAACAGATTGGTTAAACTATTCACTTTGAAAAATCGCTTTCTAATGACAGCGAAAGCTTTGCATTCTATAAGAATGTGTTTAACTGTGCAAGTTGTCTGACAGGTCAAACACTGTGGTTGTGGTTCCCGTTTCAGTTTGAAAGCGTGAATAAGCCTTGTATGACCAATTTGCAATCAGGATATAACGACTTGTTCTCTTCTTGATTTTCTCAAAGCTGGTCTCCATTCTCCCAAGGTGGGCTGAATTTGGAAGAGTTTATTGTGGATGTTATTGCTCCATCGTTGTAGCCATTTTGTGTGAAGGAATTTATAAATTGTTGGTTTCAGGTCAGTGTATGGAATCCTGGATTTATCGGGGGTCAGATCTAAGGCCGATTTGGCTGCCAAGTCTGCTCTTTCATTCCCTCTCACTCCAATGTGACTTGGGGCCCAGCATATAATTATTTCTTTTCTATTTGACAGAGTCTAATCTACTCAGCAGTTTAATAAGAGGGTTCTGAAATTTTTTTTCTTAATGCTAGCAAGACAGAGAGTGAGTCTGAGAATATTATAAATTTCTTATGTTTACTCTTTGAGATGATGTTGAGAGCTAGGTCTATTGCACGGGCTTCTGCTAGTCAGATAAAGAATCCAAAAGTGAATGGAATGATGTGACTCAAGTTCAAACCTGTCAACACTGGACAAGATGTTCATTAGTAAACACAAATATAACAGTACTGCTACTTAATTATAACTTAGGTTATTTGGTTTAATGGCATATTAACTCTTGATGGTTATTTTATACCAAATACTGTTTATAGATACACATGATTTGTAAGTTTATTTTTATATTAGAGCTTTTTTGTTTGCACACAGTTAAATGGTTTCAAATATTGCTATTTAGTAATTCTATTTATTCATTTCTAATATGAACAACTTGTACACAGTTGTATGGTTTCAAATAACCAATTATAATAATAATTCCTAGCAAAAGATTGAACAGTTTGATTAGATTCATAGATGCAATTCTAACAGATACTACCGCACCAAGTCAGAGTGGACCTGAGAGTAATGAAGGGCTACTTTACATTCCTCAAACTCTACCACTCACTATCTGATGCAGTTTAATATCATATCCAGAACACAAAATGACTTTATTGTTGCTATCTAATACTAATAATTCTATTCAACATTATTTATTTGTTTGCACACAGTTAAATGGTTTCATGCATAGTAAATAATTAAACAGTTCAATTTGAAGCATAGATAAAACTGTAACAGGTACAACCACTCCAAGTAAGAGTGGACCTGGGAGTAATGGCAGTGAAGGAGTACTCCACATTCCCTGATTTTTTTTCTTATAAATAATTCTATTCAAGATTTATCAATTATTTGTACCCAGATAAATGTTTTCAAGTATAGTAACTAATTGAATATTCTACAGCCACAGCTGTAACTTAATACTGAACATGAACGCCAACATAGGTGGCTTTTAAGTAAGTATTTTATATATATATATATATATATATATATATATATAAAAACAATTTTCATGAAGACAAGTGATTAATAAAGAAAGGTATACCTTGGAGTGAAACATGCAAAAGCTGGACCACTGTAGTAAGCGTCTGCTGACTGTTCAGTATATCTTGTCTGACTTTTGGGTTCATAAAGCAACATACTTGAACTAATTTTATGATACTACAATTCATGGCTAATAATTCTTGCGTAGTCAACTCTATAGAAGTACAGTTTGGCTCGTTCATTTCCACAGGTTCACATGATTCATTTAGTAAATCAGGGTCCAAAAGACTGAAAAAAAAAATGTTTAGATTAATTTTTAATAAATCCATTTTTGATTATTTACAATTAATGATTATCCTTTCCAATCTCTTGAGTCTTAAAAGAGCCTGGAAGCAAAGAAGTTATTTTTCATGAAGTGTCAATTGCAAGTAAGAAACTATGCACAAAGCATTTTTAAATACAGATAAGATTATGATAACGTGCAGTCAAAAAAACATCCTGAAATCTCAGGATAACTGCATGAAAATCTTATGTTTCAATATTAGTCAAGCAGCAGCATGTCAAACTGTCTGGGATTAATCTATGCCTAGAGGTCAGAGAATCATGTTCATTGTGCATTTATATTTTTTGTATACCCAATAATATCATTTAGAATTTCGTTTGGTTTTATGGCATGTCAACTATTGTAGGTTATTTAATGCCAAATCTGGTTGATACATATAAATTAGATTTATATGATTTATCCAAGTATTGCTATATATCACTAATAAATTAACTAAACATCAGTCATTTGTTTAGCAAAGTCATGCATTCTTGCTTAGAAGAGAAAATGACAAAAAGAAAATTTTAAAACCAAAAAAAGATTTTTTTAAAAATCAGTATTAGTATTCAAATGCTATTACAAATATAAAATTTTATCACACGACTCCACCATGGTATCTTCCATAAGTAGAAAGAACTTAGGTTAGTTGGTTGGATTTTATAGCATTATCAACACTTACGTGTTATTTAATGGCAAATCTTGTTTATATATATATTATTAGTAGGTCACATTATTTTTTAAATGAACCAAAGCTCATATGTTGGCACATGATTGTTTAAATGATTTCACATAAACGATAGAATAGTTTTATTTGACCCATAGATGAGACCCTGGTTGGTACTACCACTCCAGGTCAAAGTCGATTTGGGAGTAATGGTAATGAAGAGGTACTCTACATTCCCCAAAGCTCTAGAACTAGAGCCTTATCATCAGATGGTTTCATGTCATACCCAAGATACTCAATTGGGGAGCGTCTTACCCCCTGTGCAGTTGGTGTATTCTACAGCCCCAGATGACTAAGAAAGAACAGCCTCATCCTGGGCTGGAACTTGGGTAGCCAATTCCATTTTCTATGTTGATAAACATGATGCTAACTACACCTCCTACATAACTATTACATACGTATATGTAATGGTTAATCATCACAGAAAGTGGGCACAGCAACCAGAGTTCAAATCCTAGATGAGGCTGTTTGCATTTCACATAGTGTTAAAACCCTTAAGAAAAGCATGGATCCAACTATTTTCTCTCAGGCAATGGGTAAATAGTAGGGCAGACTGTGCTCTTTAACCTTGGTACAACAAGTGGTCTAGGATAAAGAAAACCCTGAATTTAAAACCTGTAAAACTAACTTAAGAAATTGATCTTGTGGAAATTTACTAAGCTTTTTGCTTAGATGTGGCACAAGGCCATATGAAAGGGGCACCCAATGAGACTCGAACTCACTCGTGTAGGTTTGCTAGCCGAGCTTGCTAACCATTACACAACCAGAGGCGCCTTAAGAAATTGATCTTGTGTCACATCCTGCTTGCATGGAGGGGTTGGTGAAAATATATATATATATATATGTGTGTGTGTGTGTGTGTGTGTGTGTGTTTCAAGACATGTGTCATTGTGAATGACACATCATGAAAAACATGTTATTGTTCAATAAAGCAGAATTATTTTGCCCGATTGACCTTCAAGAAAGACTTATTTTGTGACTTACCAAATCAATGGGTACAGGATGGAATACTTTTTCAGACTCTCCAGTGTTTCCTGTGGGGAAAGTATGACAAGATTGTGAAGTAAATGGCAAGTGGCTGTAATCAAAGATGGAGTTACAACACTTGGACATGAATGACCATTGTTCAAGTGAGATTCAGACATTGTTTGATTAGGACCACTTTTTGGAGCTGAAATCAGGAAAAAAAGTTTGGGTTTGAATGATCAGGAAGCAAAATAACTTGAAACAAGAATTGTTTTTTAAGGAATGAAAATCATTAAAAATAAATGATTAATTAAGAAATAAAGAAAAAGTTCTTTACTGTTGTCTGTGGAAGAATTTAAATGACTTTTGATGGTTGTTGATGTTATGTGAGAATGATCAGCCTGACCCCCTCCTCCTCCGCTGGCTCCAATAAATTGACTCGGCTGTTGTTCACTAGATGGGGCAGACATTCTCGGCTGAAATGGAGAAAAATACATTAAAAAAGGAATTTAAGAATACATAAAAATACATTAAGAATACAAAAAAAACTAAATACCTAAAAATACATTAAAAAATATGTTAAAATACATAAATTACACTGAGAATACCTTTTTTAAAATAACATTAAAACAAAAAATACATTTAAAAAAATAAGAATCTATTTAAAAATATTGAAAATGTTAAATAGCTATCATAAATGAATGATGAGACCATAATAGAAAATCAAAATTTTACAAAAATTTATGTCTCTCTTTATTACTTGAAAGAGTTGAAATTGACTATAGGCATGTGAGAGAGAGAGAGAGAGAGGGAGAACATGAACACAGACTGGTGGAGGACTGCTATATTGACCTTTTTAAACATAGCTTGGATGGTAAAGCATTTCGTATGAAAAACCAGTCTTCTCTAAGGCTGAAAAGAATGCGAGTTTAAGTTTCATTGAGCGATTTTTCTTTTTTCTTGTTTCTAATGTGCACTATTTCTTACAGTTGTAGAAAGTCACAAACTGATTAACTGAAATGGCATGTTAACCTGTCTAGGGTTATTTGATGCCAATAGGTTAGGAAATCCCACTTATTGGACATTCATATTTACATTTTTTGTGTTGTTCTTTCTTACTAGGTATATTTTTTTCCTTGCAACGTCCAATCAAATATGAATGATTTTAAACAGATCCATTTAACCCATGGATGGGATGCTAACAGGTACATTCTAAGACAGGGTGGACCTAAGAGTAATGGCAAGATGTACTCTACACTCCCCAAATCTCCCAAACTGGAGCCTCATCAGAACTCGAGTGTGTTTCAATAATAAACAACTAGAATTAGGAACATGAAGGTTATATTAGTAAAAATAATCAAATGATGAATAAAATTATTAGTTGTAATTAAATATAATTACTTACTTGAGATGAGTGATGAGTAGGATTTGGTCTATCAACTGCAAAATAAATTTTTTAAAATTACATTTTGTCATTCTTAGTTAAAAAAAAAAAAAAAAAAAAAAAAATCCTGTAAATTTAATTTAAAAAAAAACACCAACTTCTTATACTTTTTATTTTTTGAATATTCAAAGTCTGATGTCTTTCGGCATTCTCTATCAAACGTCAAACAGTATAGAAAGGAATCTTTGAAACAGATGAACTCTCAACAAAATAATCAAGAAATCAAAATAATTCCCTGAAAAACAATTCATTTTATCCATGTTTTACTACAAAATGGCATCATCAAATATCTTGCTCTCTTTACTGAGATGAATTTTCAGTTCAGGAAACAAGAAAAAGTTGCATGGAGCTGCTACGTCCGATGAGTATGGAGGGTGATGCACTTGCATAACATTGTGTTTCACCAAAAACTGTTGTTCAAAAAAAATATTGTGACTGGCTTCATGATTCTTTGGAACAGGCACTGACTTATGTAAATGACATCTAAGCATCTGGACTTTAAAAAATTCTCAGGAGTAAACCCTCTTCCTCAAAAAAAAAGAAAGTTTTCCTGAATATGCCCCCCCACTATGCACTCAAATCTGTTATCCTTTAGAAGAATTTTAGAAAACAAGAAAAAAAATCACATAAAACTGGCAGGTCAGGAGAGTATGGAAGATATTGCACTTGCATAATCCTGTCTTTCACCAAAAACCATACTTTTTGATCATACCTAATTTAGGCTAACACATAATGGTCCCACATTTAAACAAGATCCTGTTATCATTCTTTGATAGGAAGAGACAGAATCAAATGCAACATGTGATGAGTAATAAATTTCATCTTCCATATTAAACTCTGT
The DNA here is from genome assembly GCA_963585895.1 of Sepioteuthis lessoniana. Taxonomy (NCBI): domain Eukaryota; kingdom Metazoa; phylum Mollusca; class Cephalopoda; order Myopsida; family Loliginidae; genus Sepioteuthis; species Sepioteuthis lessoniana. The sequence goes on along the minus strand of OY757932.1, from coordinate 674,034 downwards.
ACAAATGATCATCATAACTACGAATATAAGAGAAAATAAATCCATTATTTTAAATGTTACTATTGTAACAGGGTTGGTAGAAAGCTAAACTGTCACAGGAGGATACATTCATCCCCCGGAGAGGCTTGACAGCACACTTCATCATATGGTGTATAAAGATAATCATTTTCTGTTGTAAGATCAGAGAGAAATAAGGAAAGAGAGATTAATTGAATTTCTCATATGAAGATATGAATTAAGAAGGAATTAATCAAGAGAATTGATTCATTCCAATAAATTGCTACAGAGAATCAAAGTACAAAAAAATTAACCAGAGAAATTGAGTAAAAAACAAGCAACCCCCCCCCACCACCACACATACCAACCTAAGAAGCCTGGAGTGACTTTAAAAGATAATTAGAATAGAGAAAGAAATTTAGGGTGAGATTAAAGACTAGGTGATCTACTTCATATAAGATGACCCAGGTTATAAATTGATCCGTCAAAGCTACGACCCAGGGTGAATAACCAAAAAATTAGTTATCTTCAGTGAGTAAGTACTTTTATAACCTTGTCCATCACAGTCGACAGCACAAAAGAATCAACTTATAAAAATAAAAGACAGATAAGCGGAATAGAACAGACAATGAAGGGCAATCAAAAAAGGATGGCAAATTCATCTTAGAGGATTCTATAAAGCAACAAAACTTATTGAAACAGAAGGCACAGAGAAGACATACACAAAAGCAATATTTCAAGAGAATAGATTTTGGCAAACTCTCATCAACAGTTGAGAAACTAAAAAGAAACAATGAAGAACAATCACAAAGCCTTAAAATAACTGATGTTAAAAATCGACAAATCTATAGGCCGAGTAATTACAGTCTTTCAATTAACTTAATGTGTAGATGAGAAATACGGTCTTTTGTTAAGCCAATGTAGGAAAGCTAAATTATGCTCTCTCTTTACTGTTGCATATTACGTAGAAGAAACTTGTAAGAAGTTGCAATCTATAACAATAAATGAAAGCGAGACTAAGTGACTGTTGTTAAATATCTATCTGGTTTCTTTGGTGTATTTCTGATTACTTGGAAACTATCAACTTGATTTATCGTGACATATAGCTGACAGCAACTCAACCCTGAGCAAAAATCTTCCAATTATCTATACTGTATAGATAAGGGAATAACAACACACTATGCTGTCAAATTTCATTTAATTGATGTTAACTTAGCTACCATGTTTACTATCTGGCTGTGTGAAGTGGACATCTTATGGATCCTGGGTTGAATTGAAAAAAATCTTCTATGACATTTATAATGATAATGACCTTCAATCTCAGAACTGCTGAATATATTCATACAAGACTTAAGAAAAGTGTAACAGTAAACATTGTCTTTCAAACAAGGAAATGGAAGCTGATCCATCCATAGATAATAATACTACAACACAGAGTTTCCAAATGGGGTCCATATTGCCCTTCTTCTAAGAAGCATTAGAGGCAATGATTTAAGGGTATTTTGCAGGGGAGTGGGGGTAGAAGGCACCCAAGTATTTTGTGCGAGCATTCATACAAAAAATTTGGGAAACAATGCTCTAAAATATTCATTTTATGACACTGCCTGCTAATGTTCAGAGACATACAAATCAAAACTCGAAAACTTCTTACTAAAACAATTATAACTGGGTATTAGCTCTGGGGCAGGCATACTGTCAATGGATCTGAGGGTAGCATGTGCCACAGGTAGTCAAATAGCAGATTAAGGAGACTGGAATTGTAGAATAATGTGAAAAACATCCAAAGTAGCTTTATTGAATAAATAAAGGGATGGTGGCCAGGAGAATGGATTGAAAATCAATAACTTAAAAATTCAGAAACCAAGGGTTAATTTTTTTTTCTCAAAAAATGTTTCACATTGGATTGAAACAGACAAAGTCAGAGTTTGAGTTTTGTTTAACGGCATATCAACCTCTGTGGGTCATTTAATACCTGAAGAGTTAACTTGCTTTTGTGCATGTTTTAGGTTTTAAGGTATGAGTTTTAGTTATGTTTTATTATATTTGACTAGATTTTAATGAAGAGGTTGATTTCTTTTAGAAAGTTTAAGATTTCCTCGGGTTTGGAGTTTTTGAAGAGGATCTTTAAATTGTTTGTTTGGCAATGTTTTGGGCGAATTTGTCTAAACCTGTCACAGTTTATGAGAATGTGTTTGACTGTGAGAGGTACTTTGCATGTTAGACATACTGGGGAGTCTTCCCCTTTTAGGAGGTGTGAATGGGTAATATGGGTGTGACCAATATGAAGTCTGGAGATTATCACTTCCTTTCTATTTCTTCTATAACCTGCTGGCCATTCACCTATGGTATCTTGAATATGGTGGAGCTTGTTCTGTGTTTGATCATCCCAAGATTTTTGCCATTTCTAGAGTATAAATTTGTTAAGTGGTTTTAGGTTGGTCTATGGAATTTTTGTATTGGATATATGTGTCTGGAGTGCTTTTTTTGCATCTCTGTCTGCCCTTTCATTTCCCTGTATGCCAATGTAGCTGGGTATCCAAGTAAGAATGATGCTATTATTTTTAGAAAGAGTGTTCATTTTATCTAGTAGTCTTGTGATGAGAGGAGTTGATGAATCTTTGCTCTGTAGAGCTTGGAGGATTGATTTGGAGTCTGAGTAGATAATGAATTTAGAGGATTTGTGATTTGCTATAATGTTCATTGCTAGGTCAATAGCTATGACTTCTGCACTATAGATTGAGGATTCATTTGGGAGACCTTTTAACAGTTCTTGGTTTTGGAAGACAGCAGCACAACCAACTTTCATTTCCTGTTTGGATCCATCTATATAGATGTGGTGGTGGTCTGGGAAGTTGTTTTGGGTGTTGAGGAAGTTCTCTTGGAAGGTGATGGGGTGTGTTTTGGTTTTGGAAAAATTGGTTAGGTCTAGCTTTATCATTGGTTGGTTTATGGTCCATGGTGCTGTTTTGGGGAGGATTGTGTTATGTATTATTTTGGGATTGATTTCGATTTCAAAATCATCAACATATAATATCTAGCCTCTTTTGTTCTATTAATAGAAGTAGTTTGCCATAATTTGCTTCGTAGCCACAGCGGTTCCATTGAATTATTTTATGGGCCGTGCTTTTTAATTTTTGTGTGTTTGATGTTTATTTTGTTTATGTGTAGTTTTGGTTTTAGTATTTTGTTTTTTCATTTGGATGGAATCAGAAATTTCAAAAGTTTCTAGGCTTTTCGACCTGATTTTGAGGCTTTTGGGATAATTTAGGGTTTCTCTGTTTTGAAGGACTTTCTTGGCTCTCTGTTTCCATCAGTTCAAATTTATTTTCACTTTCTATTAGTGAGATTTGTGGTTTATGTTTGTTAGTTTTTTTCTTCCAAGGAGATCTCTTTTGGGGGGTTAGCGGTGGGCTTTCAGTATTGTTCAAATTTTTTTTGGAGGAAGATTGTTGGGTTTTGTAGTGATGGGAGGGATGCCTGGAGTTTGTGGTTGTTTGGGTTGAGTTATTGTTTGGTTTATTTTTTGGGGGATATTCAGTTTTGTTGCTATGTGGGTGTAGGTTCTTCTTTGGATCTGGCCCAGCATGGAGCTTAGTTGTCAAGTTCAAGCTTTCCCTTAATAATTCGAGTAGGGTCTTTAATTCTTTTATTAGATTTGTTTTATCAAAGTGGGGAGTCATTCCTTGATTTTGGGTAGAGTTGTTCGTGGGTTTGACTATATTTGCATAAGTAGTTGTGGCTGGAGAATTTTCAGTGAACTTCCTTGCTTCTGGGTAGGATATATTTTTGGTGTGTTTTACTTTTAGTATTCTTTTTTCTTTTCTCCATAATTCACATTCTTTGGAATCTGCTGAATGTTTTTGTTTGTAGTTTGCACATTTTGGGGGCTGTTGGCAATCTATGTGGTTTCCAGTTCCTCCACAGTTCTTATATATTGGAGGTCTGGTACACTTTTCTTTGTGATGCCCAAATTTTTGGCAATTATGGCATCTCAAAGGGTTTGGGATATAGGTTTCAACTTTTGTTATTAGATAGCCGATTTTTATTTCTGTTGGTGGTTTTGGAGTGTTGAAGTTTAGAATATAATTATTTATTGGGATTATTTGATTGTTCCTTTTTATTGATATTTGTTTGGCATCAGTGACGCCTTGTTTGTGGAGGTTATTTTTTTATTTCATCTAAAGTGCACAGGAAGAGATCTGGGCTTCTCACAACACCCTTTGATGAATTCAGGGTGTTGTAGGGGTAAACTTTAATTTTTAGTTGTAAAAGTATTTTTGTTTTAGTAGTAGGTCTGAGAACGTTTTTTTTTTCCACTTCTATCAGCAGGGTATTGTTGATTAATTTTTTTACAGATTCTGCTTTAATAAGACTGTTAAGGGTTTTTTCAATAATGAAGGGAGACAACTTTGTGATTGGAGTATCCTCCATTGACTCCAGCACGATAAATTTGGGGAAAAGGGTCTGGTCAGAGTCATTGTCGGAGTCAGACTCTGCATGCGGATGCTTTAGTTTTGGGGTATTTTCGCTGAGTTCACTAACTGTGCTCCCCACCCACCACGGAGCCCTATGAAGGGAAACGCACAAGGGGGGAACCCGTTCGCCTTGGCAAATCAGGGCTACACATTCAGTATACTCACACTGAGGAAACGGACCAACAATGTGGGATCTCTAGGTTTTCATTCCCAAGTTTATTACTCACCTAGAGACAAAAGGGGAAATATAGGTCTTTCTTCAGTGTGATTGACCCTGCAGCCACCGCTTTCTGCCTCGGAGACCTGCAAAGGTCGTTTGCAGGCCTCTGAGAGAGGGCTTGATGTGACCAGCCGATTGATCGGATCGGGCCTCTCCGACTGCCCGTCTAGCCCAGTAAAGGCCAAAGTGGAGTGTTGCTAATTATGTGGCCACTTAGGCAACTGGGTCACAGACAGCTCAGTCACCAGGATCTCGTCCTAAAGCATCACGGGTTACCACCCACGCCCAACAGGTGTCCTCTTTAGTGGGGGGGGGTCTTAGCCCCTCTACTGAGGTGCAGTCAGTGTATTCTACAGCCCCAGCCAACAGGGTGGAACGTCACAGAGTACAATGATTAAAAATAAGGCTAAAGAACTTTTAAACTTCCATTGATGGATACAGGAACTTATGATTTCAGGGAGAAACCAGTTGTAGAGTTCACTGTCCGTTTATGGCAAGAAATGCATAAGTGTCGGAATATAGAATCAGTTGGTATTTTGTATTTACAGAATAAAGTGAGCTTTGCCAGGCCAAGCAAAAGAAACCTTGCTCCAAAAGTTTTGCTCTTTGGACTTGCCAAAAAAGATCTGAAAGAGTAAACAAGACACACACCTAACAGCTGTGACATAGATGGGAAGGGAATTAGTCCTTTTCCCTGTTTATGATTGCCAACCCAAAAAGCAATTACTGCAAGATTGACACACACATACATAATATAAAGTGAGCTATTAGAAGAATTTCTTCTCACAGAAACAAAACGTCTTAAGAAATATAACAAATATACAAAGTTATATAAGTTCAATAAGTCATAAATATTTTGAAATAAAGAAAATGTCGTGTCTTTTTATTCAAGACAGAAGCATGTACAGAGTTCCCGTTAGAACTTACCAGCAGAAGTAGTTGGTATATTTTCTTGGCCGGAGAGAGACAAACAAGGGTTCAGAGGTTCCATTACTGTCAATGTATTTAGAGTTGGGTTCACATAGTACATTGAAAGAAGGTGCGCCAGAAATTGATAAAATTCACATTGTTGAAGCAAAGCAGTTAAAGCCGAAAGGCCAAATGAAGATACCTATAAAATTAGAAAGATTAAGTTTGCAATTAGAATGTAAAGATAAAGACATCATTTTGATTAGACAGACAAAGATTTTTTCATACTTTCTTGCAATATTGAGACACGTCATTATCATTCTAAGAGTTCTTTAGACAATTTTTTTGGTTGCTACACTGATATTTTTAACAATCTCTTCTCCAATTTTCTTTAAGTGTACAGTCGATACAGAAATGTCTTATGTACTAAGATAAATCAAAAGTTTTGCAATATTTTGGTAATATGAGGCACAATCAGGCAGCTGATTGGTTAGTTGTTTGGGTTTATGGCATATCAACCTTTTGTAGATTATTTAATGCCAAATCCATTTTTATACAAATAATCAGTTCTATTTCAAACAATTCAGTTAAGCATAAGTACAGTTTAATTGCCAAAAACATTTCTATTTCAAGCTATTCAGTTTAGTCAAGCAGTTCTAATTCAAACAATTCAGTTTAATATATGTATAGATTTTGTTTACACAGTTAAATGTCAAAAACATTTATATTTCAAGCTGTTCTAATTCAAACAATTCAGTTTAGCATAAGTACAATTTCTATGTCAAAAACAGTTCTATTTCAAACAATTCAGTTTAGCATAAGTATGCAGTTTAAATATCAAAACAGTTCTATTTCAAGTAATTTAGTTGAGCATAAGTACGCAGATTAATTCTATTTAACCTATAGATCGGGCTCTATCAGGTGCTACCACTCTGGGCCAGAGTGGACCTGGGAGCGATGACAATACTCCGCATTCCCCAAAGCTCCTGCGTTACTGGAGCCTCACCATCAAACGGTTTAGTGTCACATTCAGGACACTCGTTGGGGGGTGGGTTTACCCCTCTGCAGAGGTGCAGTCGGTGTATTCTACAGCCCCAGCTGACTGGGCAATTAGGCAGCTGAAATAGCTTTTGCCAAGGTTGTGAAGGTGATGAACCATACTGGACTGGGTTACTCACTGGATTTGCTTCTATAGATTGGAGCACAACCTTGGTTTTAGGCCAATTGAGCAATCTGAGCAAAATTTCTGAGTTTGGTTTCTTTGTTTTTGAAGACATGTCGACTTTCATGGGTCATTTAAAGCCAAAGGCATTTTTGTAGAAGAACAACAGCAATACTATTTAACCCAGAGCTGGGGGTGGGTAGGAGGTTCATACTTTTCCCAAGAGTCTTAGTCCAAAAGTGAACATAATATCACAACTGAAGTTTGAACTCACTCACTTCAAAAGCCATAGTCTAGCATGTTAGCCATATCACCACAAAGGCTACTCCTGAAATTTCTTTAATCATCTTTTTACTGTGTTGTAATCAATTGTGTCTTCACATTTTATGCAACAATTTTGGTTGCTTCAGCAGCATTATGGCTCAGTTTGAGAAGCATAAGCATAAAACTATTATTGCATGTTCATGTGATATACATGCCACGAATTATCACATACCAAAATATGACAAAACTTTTGATTCAACCTCATAATTTTGAGAGCAGTCATTACAAAAATACCTCATTTCATTTTGAGCTGAGTCATTACAGATGAGAGTCTAACTGATACAACCACTCCAGGTCAGAGTGAACCTAGAAGTAATGGCAATGAAGAGGCACTTCTCAAAGCTCCATAACTGGAGCCTCACCATTGAATGCAGTTTAGTGTCAATACCCAGGACGGGAATCATCTGATTGATTCTAACAGCATGTCAACTCAAGGTTAGGGAATCACATTCACTGTACATTCATATTCACATTTTTTTGTGTAGTTGTAACTAAGTTGTTTTTTTTTTTTTGGCACATGGTTATCTGATATCAAGTATTCCTATCTAATATGAATAATTTCCAAGCAGATCTATTTGACCCATAAATGGGACCCTAACAGATACAGATCAGTGTAGACCAGGGAGTAATGATAATGATGAGGTACTCAATACTCCCAAGATCTTCAGAACTGTAGCTTCACCATCAGATGCAGTTTAGTGTCATACCCAGAATATCTACCTTTTGGGGCGGGGAGGTATTATCACTCTCCAGGAGAGAGAGTATATTCTAAATCCTGTCGACAGAGTGGATGGTTTGGTTTGGGTTTCTTTGTTTAATGGTATATCAACCTTCCTGGGTTATTTAATGCCAAAACCATCCTAGTGGAAGGCCAGTAGGGAGAAAGGCATTTTATATCTTTCCTAAGTGTATCAATCCGAAAGTAAATGAAATAGCCCAATTAGAGTTTGAACACACTTATTACGATGTCACAGTCCAACACGTTAACCACGACACTGTGGAGATATCTTTACAACAAGATGGAGGAATCATCTAAATGAATATTGTCTGAATAACTTATGGAATGGTGATAGTAACTTTTCTCAGAATTCCATATAACAGGGGAGGCTGAAGAATGCATCAGCCAAAAGTAGTGATAAAAGCATTATATAGTTGAGAATAGTTGGATGAATAACTCATGAAATGTCCCAAACCAAAATTAATTTACCTGATATTGAGAATCCTCAATGACGGACCCTTGATTAGTAGAGGCATCACGGCTGAAATATTCTTGAGATGTCAAATTGACCAGCAGATAAGCAGCCTGTCAAACGAAACAAAGATTTAATGAATTACATTTAATCTACTTAGTAAGATTACTAATCACACTGTACAGCATATCTTATCTATAAAAGACTTGTCCAGAATATTCCATTGAGAAAAGGTGCTAAAAAAAAAAATCATGAAGAAATGTAATGCTTACATTCATCATCCAGATCAAAGTAATTCTCAGTCATTTGATTCATGTTTTACTGGTTAGTTAAGTTCCAATATCTTTACAGTTTCTCCCTATTTCTTTATTCTAAAATGTTATGGCCAATGTAAAATTTTGCAATTTCACTGTAATTCTTCAGTAAAATATTAAAGTAAATGACTGAAGAAAAATATCAAAAAGAGAATTTCATCAGACATTGAATGTAATTGTGGGCACCTGTTTAGAATATACCACTGAGTAAATGTCTTCATTGATGTACAAAAACTTATATAAAACTGTAATACTCACTTTCACCATCCAGCTAAGAGTAAGTTTCAGTCATTTGCTTTAACTTTTCTTTTTATAATGAACATTTTCATTTAAAGATAATCTCTTCAACTTCACTGCATTTCACTTGTTCATATTTCTTAAGTTTTTCCCTCCCACAACAATAAAGAAGGTGTCAAGTTATGGCTAATAGTCAATATGTAATTTTTTGGACTTAAAAATATTATCATACTTATTCTTTAAGGCACTTGTCTCGAATATCCGAGTAATGTACAAGAAATTAATATAGAAAAGTAAGATTTACATTCCACATCCAGGTAAGAATAAATTTCAGTCATTCATTTTTTTTTTTTTTTTTACTGAACAGTTACATGGTTGGTTGGGTGTGACTTATGGCATATCAATCTTTGTAGGTTATTTAATGCCAAATCTTATTTATACATATACAGTCAATACCAAAATTATTTGTACGTCCATGAATATTTTGACCCATTTCTTAGAATTTAATACTTGTATGATGCCAGACTTTTTATATTTTATTAAATACAAAAACACAAGGAATATAAAACTCAATTTTGAGAAGGACAATGTTAAATTTACAAAATATGAGAAGAAAAATAAACGGAAAAGAGGAAAAGACAAAATTGTTTATACAGTATGAAAAATTGTAAAAATTGAACCCTTTTCACAATATCAATACTCAATAGCCACGGCCTCTCATCTTTATAACTTGCTGCAATCATTTTCTAAAGGTTTTCATGAAATTTGAACAAGTCTTTTCTGGGATTTTCTTCCATTCTTCAATGGTTATATATTCTAATTCCTGAAGGTTTGTTAGTGATTAACAATTTATTTGAACTTTCAATTCTTGCAATAGATTTTCAATAGAATTCAAATCAGGACTGATTAAAGGCCACTGATTTAGATGTATGTTTGGGATTATTATCTTGCTAGAAAGCAAATCGTCACTCTAGATGAAGATTTTGTGCTGATAGTTGTAGATTTTCATCCAAATTTTGATATGGTCTTCAGATTTCATTATTCCTCCGATTGCAATTAATTGTCCATTCCCTCGCTTGAACTAAACTAACTCCAAAACATCATGAAACTGCCTCCATGTTTTAATGTTGGCACTGTGTTCTTTTGGAGCAAAGCCTTACCTTTTTTGCATAAAATCTTCTGTACATCATGTTGAAAAAGTTCAATTTTTGTTTCATCGCACCATAGTACTCGTTCTCAAAAGTAATTTTCTTTATCCAAGAACGTTTTGACAAAATTAAACTTAGAAACAATGCGACATGGTTTGTGAAGAAAGGTTCGTTATGGTCACTTTTCATACAACCCATTTCTATTTAAACAACATTGTACTGAATCCAAACTTTTGACAACGTCTTTCAAAACAATTCCTGGATTTATATTTGTGACACAATTTTCATGCAGTTCTTGGTGACAATTTGTGATTTTCTTTTATGTCTAGGCAAATTCTCTGTCATGCCAAACTGTTTAAACTTCTTCATAACAGACTATACCATAAATATAGGGATAGCTAACTGGTGTGAAATAATACTGTAACTATTTCCTGACTTATGATAATTAATAATTCTCTGTCTCAAGTCAACAGTAAGCTCCTTTGTCTTCCCCATCATGTTGTTAATGTTAGTATAAGAATGGTGACATTATTTGATATTCTTTGCTGGAAGCATCACAAATATTCAACTGAATAAATAGTCTAGAACGCTTCAACAATAAAATAATTATGTAAATCACTTATATGAATCAATCAATTAAAAATGATATTTTCTACTCTATGATCAATTTTGTCTTTTCATATTTTGCATAATTTGCCTGTCAAATTTGTTGTATTTAACTTATTGTTCTGAAAACTGAGTTTTGTATTCTTTTTTGGGAGGCATGGTACCAGTTTTTTATATGTTAATAAAACATAAATAAAAAAATTGGTATCATGCAGGCATTAGATTCTGAGAAATAGATTAAAAAATTCAAAATTGATGGGGTACAAATACTTTTGTCATTGTGTCTGTGTGTGTGTGTATATATATATATATATATATATATATATTAAATATATATGATTTGTAAACAAATAGTTTGTAGGTAATATTATTTTTAAACAAGCCAGAGCTCATTTGTTTGCACTAAGTTAAATGCTTTCAAATATTGCTATTTAACACTAATAATCTACTATCAGTTATTTGTTTGCATACAGTTAAATGGTTTCAAGAATAGAAAATGATTAAATATTTTTATTTGACCCCGATAGATGGGACCCTAATAGGTACTACCACTCTGGGTCAGAGTGAACCTGAGAGTAATGGTAATCAAGATGCATTTGTCATATTTTACAACTCCCAGCCAACTGGGCTGACAGTTATATGTTAATCTCAAAAATTATATATTGGCAATTAATCAGAATTCATCATCTTAATAGTTGGAGGAGAGAAAGACTGAGGAAATATGGTGGATGGATGAATTATAGCAAACTGAAGAAGACAGAGTTTTTCTCTGAAAAATTCTATTGCTGGAAAATCAACCATAAATTTCAGTGTGGAATGAAAAGGAAAAAGGCAAAGATATTTTTCCCCTTATAACAAAAAACTATTTTCTCCTTAAAACTATTTAATTAATTTTAGGGAAATGTCCAGAATATCCCACTAAGGAAATATTGTTGGTAATGTACAAAAAAAATTATATCAAAATGTAATACTTCCAATTCAACGACCTGTTATATTTCTTTAGTCTTTCCTTTTGACAACGACTAAGAAGATGATAACTTATGCTTAATTGCTAATATATAATCTGGGGGATCAAAATGTAACTGTTCAGTAAAAAAACAAAAAAAAAAAACAAAAAAAAAAAACATGAAACAAATGACTGAAACTTATTCTTATTTGGATGGTGTATGTAAGTAATAAATCTCAATATAAGTTTTTGCATATTACGGATATTCTGGGCAAGTACCAATATTTCTTTATAAACGAAACAAAAACCAGTTTAATTTGAAAAATTTTTTTCCTCTTATTTCTTTTAAAATATTTAATAATGTTACAACTGTATTTGTCGTTTCTACTTCAAACCATAGCTTTATACTTTTTATTCACTCAATGACATTTTCTTTCTTTCCCAATTCTCAAAATAGCAGAGTGTTCCTCTGCTTTAATTTTAGTCTATTTTATCTCCTTACCTCATCCTACAATTTTTGTTTTCTGAGATCAAAACAAATCTATAACTTTTAGATCATGACCAAATTGGAAACAAGCAATTATTCAAGGAAATTATATCATAAAATTGTTAATGATTATTAGTCTATTAATTTGTAATGTTTGCTGATTTGTCTACAGATTTCTGATGGTCTATGATTTTCATGAATCTATAATTTGTCTATACATCAAGGATTTGTCTACAGATCTAGGATTTTTATTGATCAATGATTTTCATTAATGACTTATCAACACATCTATGATTTTTATTGATCTCTGATTTGTCTACTTATCAATTACTTTGTACTAATCTATGTTTTCTCTCTTGATTTATTATTTGTTGATTGATCTATGATATTTATTTTTGATCCATCCATAAATCTATTTATTTATATTTGTCACAATTTATACCCAAGAAGTAAATACAGAGGTATTTATTGATCTATGATTTGTCTACAAATCTAGGATTTTCCTATTGATCTACGATTTGTCTACTGAGCTACAATGTTTTCCCTCTTGATTTATTATTTGTTGATTGATCTATCCATAAATCTATTGATTTATATTTGTCATAAATTATACCCAAGAAGAACTACATACAGAGGTATAAGTTAAATTATTTCATAATAATAAAAATGAAATCAAAATTAGTTTTTACCTGTTGTCTAACCAAACTGCTCTCCATTGGATCAAGTACAATGCTAACTGCAACAGCCCAGATGCCCCCTGGGATATGCTGGCAATTGGCAATGATCATTGATTGTCCCACTTTACAAGAACCTAGAGCCACAGCAATGCCCAGCCCTGCACATCTGACCTGGAATAAACAGAATATCTTAACTGTGTGTGCATAACACTTTTCAATGTCATTTTCTCTGAATTGTAAAATGAAAACATCTATAAAAAATGAAATAAAGTTTATCCACTTCAAGAGGACCTTATAAGGTACTCTTATGCCCTAGCTCACAAGAAATTGAGAATCATAAAAAGAAACAAGAAACCAGTAAAATAACACCAAAACAGTATGTATTTACCCAACCACAGCCCCCTGAGCAGGATGTGACACAAGGTCAATTTTCAAGGGGACTGTATTTACCCAACCATTGGGTAAATACAGTCCCTTGAGTAGAGTGTTTGCCAGAGGTCAGGGAGACCAGTGTTCAATCCCAGGTAGAGTCATACCAAAGACTCAAAAAATGATACTTGATGCCACCTTGCTTAACACTCAGCATTATAAGGTAAGGATCAAGGGTAAAGGGGAGTAATCCAGGGAATGGAATAGTGCCCTACCCAACACCTTCGGTGTAGTAGCTATTGAAAAGGGAGCCTTCGAGTCACCCTTGACTAAGGTTGCCCACTTTATTTACCAAACCACTCCCCCATCAGCAGGATGAGTCACAAGGTCAGTATTTTTAAGGGTAGTATATATTTACCCAACCATCCCCCATGAGCAGGTTGACACAAGGTCAATTTTTAAGCATACAGTTGGTTTGAATTCAGAGTTTTAAACTTATTGTCATACCAAAGCTAAAGAGCCCAGTCTGCCTTACTATTTACACATAACTGAGAGAAGAGATGGGTTCATGCCTTTTTCAAGAGCATTAGTTCAAAGTGAAATTCAATCAGCCTCATCCAGGATTTGAACTCAGATCCCCAATTCCATTACACTAAGTGCACCACCTCATACTTAAGTATGTAGTATGGTGTTACTTTTAACATTTAGGACGAATCTACAAAATTATAAGACTTCATCAAGAAAAAGAAAATTGAGGAACTGGAAAAAACTAATGATAACCAACCAAAGCAATTTATTTGTGTTTCAAATTTCAATGATTCCTATCTCTGTCCCATAAAAGTTATTACATTTACATATAAATTCTATACACTAACAGTAACAACCATTATGGAACAGAAAAAGTAATTAATAATGATACAATAAAAAAAAAAGGAAATTAAATGATACAATATTTACCTCAGGATCTCTGTAAGCCCAAAGTGTTAACATCCAGTTCAAGCCTGTTTCTACCAGAGTCTGATTTTCTTGTTTTATATATAACCAATTTTCGGGCCATTCCTTCATAAATAAAATGATAATAATAATCTATATTATGATGAATTCATATTTGTGAGCAGAACTTTCTTCATATAATTGCATTAAAATGCTTTTTGAGAATAAAGCAATCCTCAGTCAAATTTGAAGCAAAATAATATATAGTAAGGTCCATACACGATTTATAATTTCTGAAGGGAGATAACTTAAATTTCATGTATAGAGTACTTACCCTTATTTTTTTATTTACAATTATAGATACAGCAGATCAATTTTTCCTCAATGTATAAAAGCAAGTACACCTGGGATTACAACAAAATAATAGCAATTGGCCCAGCGGTTAGAGTGTTCGCCAATGGCCCGGGAGACCTGGGTTCAATCCCAGGTCGAGTCATACCAAAGACTTTAAAAATGGAACTTGATACCACCTTGCTTAACACTCAGCATTATAAGGTACGGTTCAAGGGTAAAGTGGAGCAATCCTGGGAATGGAGTAGCGCCCTCCCCTACACCTTGGTGTAGTAGCTATCGAAAAGGGAGCCTTCGGGTCACCCTCGACTATGGTCGCTAACTTTACTAACTAACTAAAATAATTATGTGCATGATAATACTTAGGTTATTTGGTAGAATGACATATCAACCCTTGATTGTTATTTAATGCCAAATCATGTTTATACATATATATGATTTTTAAGTGAATAGCTTGTAGGCAACAATTTTTTAAATGAGTCAGAGCCTTTTTTTTCCCCAAACAACAAACCTTTCTCTTTTTCATTGACCCTCATTCTTCAAGTTTTCCGATAGTTTTGAGTGTTTTTCTTTATTTATCCATTTATTCATTTCTATTTCAAGTTCAATTTGAACCCAAGTCTGGAATTTCACCGCATACTGTGGGACATGTCAAGATTTGGCATATGTATAGCTTAACTCCCATCCTACATTTCAAATAATCTCTTCGTCCCACACATGGGTGCTAAGCATTCCATCTTCAACTAAAACACCAGTCTAGCCTCTTACCAAGACCCAAAAATTTTCAATCCCATTCTAGGTAGATCTGCAACAAAACACCAGTCTATCCTCTTACCAAGAGCCAAAAATTTTTAATCCCATTCTAGGGAGATCTGCAACAAAACACCAGTCTAGCCTCTTACCAAGAGCCAAAAATTTTCAATCCCATTCTAGGGAGATCTGCAACAAAACACCAGTCTAGCCTCTTACCAAGAGCCAAAAATTTTCAAACCCATTCTAGGGAGATCTGCAACAAAACACCAGTCTAGCCTCTTACCAAGAGCCAAAAATTTTCAATCCCATTCTAGGGAGATCTGCAACAAAACACCAGTCTAGCCTCTTACCAAGACCCAAAAATTTTCAAACCCATTCTAGGGAGATCTGCAACAAAACACCAGTCTAGCCTCTTACCAAGACCCAAAAATTTTCAATCCCATTCTAGGTAGATCTGCAACAAAACACCAGTCTAGCCTCTTACCAAGAGCCAAAAATTTTCAATCCCATTCTAGGGAGATCTGCAACAAAACACCAGTCTAGACTCTTAACAAGACCCAAAAATTTTCAATCCCATTCTCGGTAGATCTGCAACAAAACACCAGTCTAGCCTCTTACCAAGAGCCAAAAATTTTCAATCCCATTCTAGGGAGATCTGCAACAAAACACCAGTCTAGCCTCTTACCAAGAGCCAAAAATTTTCAAACCCATTCTAGGGAGATCTGCAACAAAACACCAGTCTAGCCTCTTACCAAGAGCCAAAAATTTTCAATCCCATTCTAGGGAGATCTGCAACAAAACACCAGTCTAGCCTCTTACCAAGACCCAAAAATTTTCAAACCCATTCTAGGGAGATCTGCAACAAAACACCAGTCTAGCCTCTTACCAAGACCCAAAAATTTTCAATCCCATTCTAGGTAGATCTGCAACAAAACACCAGTCTAGCCTCTTACCAAGAGCCAAAAATTTTCAATCCCATTCTAGGGAGATCTGCAACAAAACACCAGTCTAGACTCTTAACAAGACCCAAAAATTTTCAATCCCATTCTCGGTAGATCTGCAACAAAACACCAGTCTAGCCTCTTACCAAGAGCCAAAAATTTTCCATCCCATTCTAGGGAGATCTGCAACAAAACACCAGTCTAGCCTCTTACCAAGACCCAAAAATTTAAGTTTGAGTGAGAAACAGATACAAATGACTTGGGCACAGACTGACGAAGGAACGCTATATTAACACTTTTCTCAATCCACATTGTGATTCCATGATCAAGGCCATACCTCTTTGCTTCTTTGATAGGAGGTTTTCAACTGGGTTCTGCCAGGGGCCACTGCCCACCCCTCTGGGTACTCACTGACTGCTCTCCAAATTCTTGACTGCCCAAATCTCTTCTGATTGTTCTGTGAATATATGATTTTATAATGTCTACATGTTCTGGTTATCCTTTTGGCTGTCAACCCACGTAAGCTGCTTCCACTGTTCTCTTGTTTACACAGCTGGAAAATCCTGTTTTAGAAATCTCTAATTGAAGAGTCTGTCAAAGGTCAATATGCAACATCAAAATCTAATGGAAAATTTTAGAAATCTTATTATAATGAAATTTTATGTGAGGAGAATATGTGGGTAAACATTTTTATTTCTATATATGATGATAAAGTTATTACACATCTAGACTACAGATAATCCACCAATATATTAATCTAAGTCTACTCCTGATATAGAAAAGAGGTTGAAAATTAAGCAATAATCAATATTTCTTAAAAAGTTTGAGCCTAGTGCATTGAAAATATTTATTCTAAAGGTCTTAACCCTTTACCTACCAGGTGTACAGATACCAAACGCAACTTAATGATCAAGTGTAAAGCCAAAAAATACTTAGCATCCTTTGCACGCCATAAGATTAAAAACATCATGATACTTCAAATTATGAAGAATACAATGATAGTTTTTCATTGAAGATGAATATAGTTGATCTCTTTGCTACGGATTTCTTCAGTAATGAATAAAAGTGACTATACTTCAGAGTGTTAGATAAGAGTTAGTTGTATTTATGGCATATCAACCCTTGTGGGTTATTTAATACAAAATCCTATATATATATATATATATATATATATATATATATATATACGATTTGTAAGTAAATAGTTTATAGGTAGCTTTATTTTTAAATGAGTCAGAACTGATTTGTTTGCGTACAGTTAAATGGTTCCAAGTATTGCTATTTATTGTTTGCATAAGGTTGAATTGTTTCAAGCAGAGTAAATGATAAAACAGTTTTATTTACAGAACGTCAACAAGTACTACCAATTGGAATCAGAGTGGACCTGGGAATAATGGCAATGAAAGGGTACTTTACACTCCCCAAAGCTCCAAGACTGAATCCACACCATCAGATGGTTTGATGTCATACCCAAGTCACTTGTTGGGGTGGGTGGTCTTACACCTCCACAGAGATACAGTCAGCGTATTCTACAGCCCTAAATGACTGGGATTTAGGTAAGAGGTTATTCAAATATAATCTATAAAGTGAACAAGAGTTAAAGAGAAAATAAAATTGAATCTTGACTGAATTTACTTACTTTATTCTTTGAATAAGTAGCCATTTCAAAAGCAAGATGCCGTAGACAGAGAGTGGCTGATTTGGTGACACCTCTCCCCATATATGACATTACAGTTCCACCACGCCCAATATGAAAAGCAGATACAACCTGGAATCAAAAAAATCATTCTATGGGTTTGTTCTGTCATGTGTTCAATGCTTGCCATTTTTCTCATTTGCACACAGATATATTGTTTCAAGAATTGCTATCAGACAACAGTTCTATGAATTGAATGAGAAAAAATGAAAATTAAATGGTTTCAAATATTGCTATTTAACATTAATAATTCTATTATTTAAGTATTCCTCACTAATTGAATATTAATCATTTATTTGCACACAGATATATTGTTTCAAGAATCAGACAACAGTTCTATGAATTGAATGAGAAAAAATAAAAATCATAAAATCCGCCCCCATCAGTGTTTTCTAACTGTATATAACTTTGAACTCTTTAAGTCCAAGATCAATAAGTATCTTGTTGGTCATTAGTGTGATGCGAAAACTTTACTTGTATCCCAGAACGGGACTGTATTTTTGCACGTGTGAAGACGGGGCAGGTTGGCACTTGATCCCTTGTAGGATAAGTCCTTGTTCAGAGTTTTTTCCTCAGGCATATAAGAACTGGCATATTATGTGGGGGATCAATTGATGACCAGACTGACCGCTGCTCGCAAGGGGTTCCAAATTTCACACTATACACACACTCACCAGGTCTTCCTCCCATAGACAATGGAAGATATGGACCTCTAGGAGACGTAATAATACTAATTATAGTAGTCGGCAATTTCGGTTTCCCGTGTGATATCTTAAAGGAATTAATAGGACAATTTTAAGCAAGATAACATAAGGCGACGTGAAGCTGGAAAAGAAACATGAAGTAACAAATTCGTAGCAGACACTGCAAATAACAACTTAGACCACGTGGGAACATTAAAGTACATGAATCTTTTACTACACATAGATATACACCTTCAACGTGTCAAATATATAATAAATGAACAGTCCATGAACATAAATGTCTTTCTTCTTTTCTTGTCTTTCGTTTTTCTTCAAATTGAGAGAGAGAGAGAGGGTATATAAAATTGGTTATAAGGAGAAATGGTCTCAAAGTTTACTTATCTTTTTTCTTTGATGGAATCCTGTGGAGAATCTTTCTTCTTTTAAGGGTTAATAGACTTTATCTTATTTTTAACACTGGCTTGAAGAAAATGGCTCCTTCGTGTCTGAGATATTTTTTGTCTTCTTCTACCCGGAGTACTGGCTTTGGCTCCGTCTGCCACGAGCCCTGTCCAACAACTGCCTTTTTCCTTTTCTATTTCCGCTGACGGGAGGGAGTCCCCACTTCCGTTTTAGGGTCCCAGCCAATCGTTTGGCTTCTACCTTCCCGTGTCAGGCGACCTGAGTGAGGTCACCAAGTATAAACATCTGGTCTCCCCTGTGACCCATATTCTTTCTTAATGGTCATTCTCTGATGGCTTGCAACTGTTAATTCAAACAAGAGGATAGTAGTCATCCCACTTCCATCGTCTCAGTGGGATATCATGTGACATTTGATACCAGAGTTACTTGTCATCCACTCATATTCCTATATCCCCCACCAATAAGTATTCTTGAATTATTCTTTCTATTCATTTACCAAATCTCGTTGCCATATCGTTATAACCCTTTGTTGAGTAATGGCCAATTTGGATCAACTTAAGGTGAATATTAGTAAGAAAAGAAAAAACATTTCATCAGCATTTTGCTCAGTCTATTGCAGGACTCAGCCCTTCCATAAAAAGTATCAGAAATTAAAAGAAAAATTGAGTGTCTTGGATTATCGGGCATAATTCTTTAAAGATTTTTCTTTAACTAAATTTATCCAATATTCTTGAAGAAGAAAAAAAAATCAATGATGAATAAAATTCAGGTTCTTCCTTGTGGGTAGAGTGTTCACCAATGGTCCAGGAGACCTGTATTCAATCCCAGGTCACGTCATACCAAAGACTTTAAAAATGGTACTTGATACCCCCTTGCCTAACACTCAGCAATACAAGGTACGTATCAAGGGTAAAGTGGAGCAATCCAGGGAAAGGAGTAGTGCCCTCTCCTACACCTTGGTGTTGTAGCCATTGAAAAGGGAGCCTTCTGGTCACCCTCGACTACGGTTGGCAACTTTACTTTTTACTTTTTAATGGGAAGAAATGAAATAAAAAGCAAGAAAAATTGTCTTTTTCTTTATTTACCTCCAATAAACATTGCAAAAGTTGTAGACAAAGATCAGTGCTTTCAGTTTCAGTGCATTCTTTACTCCAACCAGGTCTGTAAGTCAAGAATTAATTAAAAAAAGTTTAAAGTTATTTTGTTTTTCAACTGAAAAGCAGTTCATTTAAACAGAAAAAAATTAAAGTTTTCAGGGGGCTGAACAATCTTTTAAAACTATAATGAAATAATCATTAAATCATTTAATTAAGCCACAAAGGATAAACAAATCATGAAAATGAAAAAATAAAAAAACAGCAAAAAATCTTTCAAGATATTTTTGTTATTGTAATGTTTGGTTTATTTAATGACATGTCAACTCCTTATGGGTTATTTAATACTGAAATTTGATTCATTTCTAAATGTTTCATTAAGATCCTCATTTATATTTTCAACATTCCATTGCAATCATTTTAAATTCTATTTGCCAATAATAATCATTTGTTTTCACAAAATTATATGGTTTCAAGTATTTCTATCTATCACCAATAATTTGCAAACAATTATATGCTTTCAAGTAACTAATAATAATCCTTAGTAAACAATTATAGCTTCAAGTAACTATTCTTAATACAAATAATTTTCAAACTCAGTTAAGCTTAGTAAAAAGTAATCTTAAAAACATTGCAATCTAAATAAAAGGTTTGATGGAACAGACAAAAACCAAAAGAGGATATTATCAAAAACTTAGTTGTTTCACATTTAAAATCCATCACAGTAAATTTGACAGTATGAAAGTTTGAGAGGTTCTATTTTTTTATCTAAATCTCTTTCAAGTGAAGAAGATTAAATAGGGAGAATATAACATCAGGATATAATTCAAATATTGCAGCAATTCTTTACCTTGCTGTGATGTGCATGAGACACAACAATGTTGCTTCTAATGGAGCCAGGTTATAGAAATGTGGAGCCTCAGCAACATTCAAATGGATCAACAATCTTAGAACTAAATCTCCTCTTAGTTGCTGGATTTTCAGTCTGAAAAGAAAAAGAAACTTACATATTTTGATGAAATCATGTTCCACTTCAAAGCTGTAGCCATGTTAGTACAACTGTACGACTGCATCACTTGGATTCTAATGTGATGCTTGAAGAAAAAAACTAGATGAAGACTACACAAGGATACTATGTACTTTTTTGAACAAATCCTGCAAGCAGTACCTGACAAAATAGCAATTGTATAGCCACTTACTCTCCATCTCACCAACCCTTCAAGCAAGATATACTGGGCATTACTGGGAAAGTAAGGACGAGCTCATGTTCTCCAATGGACCCCTATACATGGACACACCAGCCAAAACTTATTTTCGTCATTTCCATGGAGAAACTGGATGCTGTCTAGAACCTACAGAGAGAGTGATGGCTGATAGGAATGGATGACAAAAGAGAGTCAATGGAAAGTGTGCTATCAGCACAACATGAGAATGATGAGAAATAATAAAATTCTGCTATCTTTGATTTCGAAGAAAATAATGCACTTTCAAAAAAAAAAAAAATTATTTCAGTTTCAGGATTGGTATATAACAGACAAAATATTGAAAATAATTCTGATGTGTTTGGTTTCTTTGTTTAAGTGCACATCAACCTTAGTGGGTTATTTAATTCCAAAACCATCCTTGTGGAAGGACAGTAGTGGTACTATTTAACCCATAGACAGTGGAGATGAAAGAGTTGATATCTTTCTGAAGGGTATTAGTTCAAAAGTGACCCTAATAGCATGATTGGAGTGTGAACTCACACACTACAATGTTGCAGTCCTGCACATTAGCAGCTACTTCACAAGGCATCCCAAAAATGAAAGTATACTTCAAATCAAATAATCAATAAGAAATAAAGTGTGTGCCTAATTACATAGCAGAAAGTTTTCTTCATCAAATATAGGATACACATACAAAAATTGAAGGATAAAGAAAGTATTATTATCTTACATCTCAGTATTGAAAATTCAGGTCAAATTCTATTTTTTGACTTAAAAAAAAAAAAAAAATCATTTACCATATATAAAATAGTAAGGCGAGTCAAAAGTTTTGGTAACAGGGTTTGTTTTATGGCATATCAATCTTTGTGTGTGTGTGTATATATATATATATATATACACACATAAAACCATAGACGAGAAAAAAAATGATATGCAAAAAAAAAAAAAAAATAAGTAAATAAAATTACTGGATAAAACCAAGTGCTCATATGCCGGCCAGTAGAGTAGCAGAAAAACTTAAATAAAATCTATTCTCACCTTCTTTGGCTTATTCTATTACTAATAGTTTCATATGTTTTGAATCAGCGATGTCTTAATCAAACTCAGTTCTAGTCCATAAAATATGTTTTGTTCTTATCTCCAAAATTACAAATTGCTTCAATCCCACTCACAAATTCAAATTGTCACACCTGTTGGAATTTTTTCTTTTGTTTACATTCCAATTGTAAATCAGTAAAATGAAGTGCTCTATGCACACGTATGCAGAGCAATATTTCAATGAGAAAACAAAATAAAACCTAACAACTCATGACGGAGTTTCCCGTGCTCGGTCTTCAGGTGATCTTGTACTGACTCATCTGAAGAACGGACTTTAAATGTGACAATACAAAAGCTGAATAAGCAAAATTTGCAGTCAAGAAACATAACAGAAAAGACTGACCTTTGTTACAAAACAGTGGACAAAACATTCATGATAAAACGTTTGCTGGTTTTCAGTTTCCAAAGAGCCAACACAAAAGATAAAAGTATTGTGCCGTACTGTTAATTGTGTACAGAAAAAAAAAGCAGTCATTTAAAATAGAATGTACAACAGTAGTTCCTATATTTCAAACTGCATGCAATTGAACTTAGACAAGTGGTAATGGTAGCTCCATCTCACTAATATCTTACACTTTTTTCTTTTCTGATAAGATCAAATAAAATTATAGCTTGAATCAGTGCACACTGTGCATTTGCCATTGAAACCTTTTTTTTTTTTTTCCAGAGGAGTGAATCAGTAGGTAGAGAGCTTTTTATACTTATTTCATGCCAAATATGACTGTTCAGGTGATGGAAAAACTTTCAAAATCATCTGACAAAGTGTCTAACAATCTAGAGGCCACAAATCTGGAGGCAGTCATTTTTAAAATCAAAAAATCTGTAGCCCTTTATTCAAAAAATAGTGAAATAGTCTTTAATATCAGTTACCTTGATCTTTTTCTTGTTTCTTTCTTTGGATTCTTTTTTTTTTAATGGCATATCAACTTTCATAGGTTATTCAATACCAAAGCAATCCTTGTAAAAGAACAGTGGTGGTACTATTTAACCATTAGCTTGGGGGGGGGGTTCATACCTTTCCTTCCTAGGGTATTAGTTTGAAAGTGAATGTAATTTGCTTACTGTAATGTCACAGTTCAGCATGTTAGCCAAAAGACCATGGCAACTCAACCCCTGGTCTTTTTGTCAACCTTTAAAAGCATGGCCAATCCAAAAGCCATGATCATATATGAAAAAAACAAAAATGGTAAGACATTAGCTAGATGGAGCTACCATTGTCACTTACCTAAGTTCACTGGCACCACACAGGTGACAGTTTAAAATGTTGGGGGTATTTCTACTGCACCCATCTCAAACTTACATGCCACACAGTCGATAAGGCAGGTGAGAGATGTAGTGAATAATCACATTGATCACTTCTTTTTCCAATGACCTAAATAAAAACATAGAGAAATGTGACATTAATAAATAGACAGATTAAATCATTAAATTTCATCAATTTTAAATTGAAATTTCTTTACGATATCTTTGACACTCAGTATTGCACATTGAAAATCGGGGGGGAAAAGTAGTGTTAAAGGTCAACAATTACTTCCAACATTATTGATAGAATTGGGTTATTATATGTGTAATGCAAAAGAATTGAAAATTAGTCTTCTTTAGAAAAGCAATATGAATTTACAACAAAAATACATTATAAATTAGTTAAAAAAAAACTAACTAGTTTACAATACATTGTAAATGATTTTACTATAGAAATACATTGAAAATCAGGAAGAAAAGGATTGTCAAAAATTAAGACAAGAATTACTTTGCTTGGAATTCTTTATTTAATGGCATAACAACTTTTGTGGGTTATCTAATGCCAAAGCTTCCTCTGTAGAATAACAGTACTGGTACCCATACCTAGGGGGATAAGGCAGATGATCCCTTTCCCAAATGTATTAACCTAAAAGGGAATATAATAGTAGGACAAGAGTTAGAACTCACTTATAATGTTGAAGTCCTGGACATTAGAAACTATACTATAGACCACCCCCACCAATAAACATTACTGAGATAATAAGGTTATTATATATATGATGCAAATGATTTTATTATAGAAATACATTGAAAATCCAGAAGAAAGGGATTGTCAGTGGTCAAGAATTAATACAAGCATTACTAATAAAATAGGGCTATTAAGTGTATATTGTAAATGCATTGATACTGATTTTAATATGGATATACATTGAAAATCCAGAAGAAATATAATGTCAGAGGATGAGATTTAATGCAAATACAAATGTAAATAGATTGTTAATGGTTTTACTATAGAAATGCAACACAGTTTTTTTCTATATAAAACATGCAATTGCACGTGTTATACAATTCTCATCAGCCACCAATCAGGTGGCAAAGAACAACTTTAGTCCCTGAAACTGTGGTGTCATCCCTGGTTAGTGGCTGATGAGAACAGGGTATAGCACAAACAATCGCACATTGTATATATATATAAAAAAAGGTATTGAAACTCAGCAAGGGATTGTCAATGGTCAGGAATAAGTACAAATATAATTGATAAAATAGATCTATTATATATATATATATATATATATAAAATGTAAAACATTGCTAATGATTTCACTATAGAAATATATTTTAAATCACAAAGGAATTATCAGAGGTCAGCAATTAGTACATTAATTGAATAGGCTAGTTATAAATATATATATATATATATATATATTTATATAAATGAATTACATGTAAATTTTACTGGTTATATATATATATATATATATATATTATGAAGGCATGTTTTTTTAACATAATAGAATACTTATTTATAGTTTTTGATTGTAGTTTCTCAAGTTGTCGTGCTTTTTCCAAATTTCAGAGTCAAGTTGGTGTAAAAATTGTCCCATGTCTTTTTTTTCCCCCAAATGCTTTCAACCATATTTTGGTCTTCAGCCACTGTTGTATTTTGGCCTTCGGCCCGGGCAAACATGCCATTCCAAAGTGATGCGCCGGAAGGAAGTGACACATTCCAATGGCCAGTAATTGAAAGAGATCGCGTGGGCGGATTAAGGCTGATAATTTGGGACAAGGTGAAGGTCCCACTGTGCCACTACAGAGTGATGCACCGGAAGAGAGTGACCTGTGAACTGCATGACAGTTATTTCCGCTTGATGACGATCAAACATGCCATTCCAAAGATTGATGGGCGATTGAGTGGACGTTGAACTATTATATAACTCAGTCAAGACAGAAGTTGGAGTTGGAGTTATAGATAAGATGTGGTAGGGAAAGCCACACCAGGCCGAAGGGGCTCAGGGCCCCCGATTGAGTTGAGGTCCAGAGAAGTTGCTGATAAGATGCAGTAAAGAAAGCCATTATCCAACAGAGAGCTGGGCCCCTGGGCCTCCGGTTGAGCAGAACGAGAAAGACACAACACTGATGGCCATAAGAGTGGGGGTCAAAATATTGCAGTTCCGTTCGGTCTCCAACTCCCTCTCACATACAAACGTTACAATAAAGTGAGAGGTACATATCTTTATAAAGGAACCTTTGCTCGTCTGTTATCATTGCGTCAGTATGTATTCAGCATATATATGCATGTGTATATAAGCATATTTATTATATGTATACAACACCACCACAAACAATGACCTCTGAAGATGACCAAAGTATGGTTGAATGTGTTTGGGGGAAAAAAACATGGGAAAATTTTACCAACAACCTGACCATGAAACGTAGGAAAAAAACACGACAACTTGAGAAACTACAATAAAAAATTATCAATAAAAAGTGTTCTATCATGTTCAACAAAACATACCTTTGAAATAATTTGCTGCCAAGTTATACAATATATATATATATATATACACATACACGCACATACATACATGTGGGTCATTTAATAAATAAGGTAAATTTTGCAACAAAATGACTCTCTTAGTTTTGCATTATTTTTCAATGTAATCTCTATTCTTTAAAACATAATTTTTTCCCATTGAAAAACAAACTTATGTATTCCTTTGTCTTGGACTGAGTTTTTAGTCAATTTGCTCTTCACTTCATTATTGCTTGAAAACTTTCTTTAATGGAGCCAAACAAGCGGAAATCAAAAAGGACAAAATTTAGATGGTAATGAGGATGTGGTAGCCATTTCCAGCCAAACTGACAAATGGTTTCCATAGCTGCAATATGAAGCCTTGCATTATCCTGGAGAAACCCAACAACATCTGACCTTCAAAATGTCAAAGTCATCATGCACAATTGTGTGTGCTGTACTCACAGAAATACCTAGTTATTCAGAAACATCCTCCATTGTAAATCTTCTGTCAGTCAAAATGAACACATTAACTGAATCCACCATTTCAGGTTTGCTTGTCATTGTAAGTCTGTCTAGTCTGTCTTCATCTTGAATACTATTTCCATCTTTAAACAATTTAGCCCATTTGTAAAGATTTCTTTGACCATAATATGCTTCTCCATAAACATCATATATTCTTCAGTAAATGTCACATGGTTTGCACTTCTCAGCCACCAAAAATTTGATTAGAGACCTCTGTTCAAGCCTGCAGCATTCTGTTTAATTTGCCACTATTTTGAATAACCTCAAAACAAATATTTTTATGTAATTAAAATAATTTTCACTATAAACCAATTCCCAAAACAATGTCAAATTTGTATTTATGGAAAAAATTTTTTTTTGCCTTTTTCAAAAAAATTCACGGAATGACCCTTAGATATATATGCACACTTAAGTAAGTATCTGAGAATTTAAGAATCACTATTGAGTTACATAGATAAATGAGCAAACATAGTTATAGACATTTTAGGTATTTCCCTATTTTTATGGGTAATGATGTATGCAAGGAATTCTTTGGGATACATGAGTGTGCGCACTATAACATTGGGGATGGAGATATTATAACTTATCTCTATTGAGATGTCATAGCATCACCTGCTCACGAATGCGCAACGATATTCTAATTACGCGTGCAAATTTGAAAATTTTTACATTTCGCCGTTAGACGTTGATTTGTCAAGATGTTTTAATAGGGCCTCATGTCAGTGAGGGAGGCCGATGTGCAAATAAAACCGTCGAGAGGAAGGCCCCGAAACGGTGCACATTCTCTCCTGATGACCCCAAAACAAGCATGGAGTTAAAACTGCTCGGTGGACATAAGAATGGCTAAAGGAACGTTTTCTATCCGCTCACTTTTTGGTGAGTTTCTGTTACTTGGTAAGTAACTTCCTTCTCTTGTTTTCAAGTCTTGAATTCTACAAAGAATCATATCAAGTTTTCTTTCATTCTTCCTGCTCTGTCAGTTTTGAACAAATCATACAAAGTTATTCATACTTCTTCATTTGATATGAGAAGAGGATCTCATTATTTCATTTTTATTTTTTTATCTCTGGAGTTGATGGCATAGATTGAAGATGAGGGTTTTACAAAAATTTGCTTCAGGTTTCATTATATTCCACATGATCACAGAATTTCCCTACAACTCAGACAATATTAATGCCGACAGATGATTCACATCTTAGCTGCTCTGCACTGCTGGTTCAACTGCTCTTTCATTATCAATTCACACACACTGGCATGATCGTTTTCCTTTTGGCATCATAGGGTAGGCTCCTGATTGAATGATATTATCCAGTAAGTCTTCCTTTGTCACATCTTCAAATATCTGCATTGCTAGTCTGCTACTGCTGCTACATTAATAATCACGCTATACTGTCGGTGTAAAAATGTTACCATATATGGGAAGACTCAGGGGAGGAAGTTGCTCATTTGGTAATCATCACTATATATATATATATATATATATATATATATATATATATATATATAGAGAGAGAGAGAGAGAGAGAGAGAGAGAGAGACAGACATAAACAAACACACCAAGATATGGGCACACACAAGCCAACAAATATAGTTTACTCACCTTTTTATGGCTGTAACATATTCAGGGAGGTCTTGGTTGTCTTCAGTCTTGCTGAGTAAGCAAAAAAGTGTCCCTTTGGAATGATAGAGCAATTCACCAAACCATTGCAGGATATGATCAGGTACAGAGCACCTAACTTGCAAGACAGTGCTAATGAAATGTAGCACTTGGTACAGAAGCCATTCATCTGGTGGTGAAGATGGTACAACTTGAAGGAAACTAAAGTAGATAAAAGAAAATCAGGTAAACTCTCTAACCAGAAGTTACACTGACAAATCATTCATTGGTATTGAGAGTTCAATACCACTGGATATTTCATTATTCTAACTCTATACCAGTCTATTAAGTTGTATACATGTTACCTGTCCTTGCTTGCAGTACTTTTACACAGTTGTAATATTTTGTCCATAACACCCAAAGCCTAAAACTTTCACATATACAGATATGTCTATTTCTCATATAATCCATGGACAACATCAAGTAGGTAATATGGACTGTTTTATTTTGTTTTGCATATAATCTTTTCAGTAGACACATAATCATATCTTTCCTTAGCTGTTCTTTCTTTCCTGTTTGACTCTCAATAAAAGTTGTTGTTTCAAAGTTACAAGAATTGTCATTGTATTTCATTCTTCCACAAATATTCCTTCTAATGACAGAACAAACAACAATGCCATAGGGTCAACATTGTGCTTCTAAAAGTGTTGGTGATGAATTCCAGTCTATTGTCTGCATGTTAGAACACTTTTACAATGGTTGGGTTTTATGACATATCAACCTTTGTAGCTTATTTAATGCCAAGTCTATTCTTATACAAATATTTCAAACAATTCAGTTTAGTATGAGTACACAGTTTACTTGTCAAAAACATTTCTATTTCAAGTTATTCAGTTTATTCAAACAGTTCTAATTCAACTAATTCAGTTTAGTATAAGTGTAGATTTTGTTTACACACAATTAAATGTCAAAACAGTTCTATATTAAACAATTCAATTTAGCATAAGTACAGTCTCAATGTGAAAAATAGTTGTCAAAAACATTTCTATTTCAAGCTATTCAAGTTAGTCAAAAAGTTCTAATTCAAACAATTCAGTTTAGTGTAAGTACAGTTTCTATGTCAAAAACATTTTCGTGAGTACAGTTTCAATGTTGAAAACAGTTCTATTTCAAGCAATTCAGTTTAGCATGAATACGCAGTTTAAATGCAAAAACAGTCAACTCTTGAAACCACAGTTCAGTTCTATTTGACCCATACATAGGACCCTTATCAGGTGCTCCAGGACAGAGTGGACCTGGGAACCAGGGCAATGAAGGGGTATTCCACATTCCCCAAAGCTCCAGCATTACTGGAACCTCACTATCAGATTGTTTAGTGTCATATTCAGGACAATCATTGAGGAGGTCTTACCCCTCTACAGAGAAGCAGTCAGTGTATTCTACAGCCACAACCAACTGGGCAACTTCTACATGGAGTCATTTATTTCATTTGAAAAGAAATGATTTAACTTTGGATTGAAAGGCTGTTTCAAAAAGAAATATAAATGTAGAAATTGAAAGAATATAGAGACTGAAGATATAACAATGAATTTATTCCAAGACAAAACTTAGTAATTTATTTACCCATAGCTGGGGTGAGGAGAACATAGTCATGCCTTTCCTAAGGGCATTAACACAAAATGATATGCAATCATTCTTGTCCAAGATTTGAACTGGGTTTGCCTATTCTATTTCTTTATGTTAATAACTTTTATGTTAAGCATGTCTTTAAGTTGTGAGTAGAGCTCAAAAAGTGATTGAAAGTTCTATTGCATAAATAGAAGAAATTGTAGTAAAGACAATGTTTGTTTAATGGGATATCAACCTTTGTGGATTCTTCAATGCCAAAGTCATCTTTGTGGTACTATTTGACCAACAGCTGGAGGGAAGTTAAGGGAGTTCATACTCTTCACCTCAAGGAGGCATTAGTCTGAAGCAATTGTGCAACTGGTATTCAAACTAGTTTATTATGATGTTGCAGTCCAACACATTAGCCACAATCAAAAACATTTATTAATGAGAGGGTGCATATAGGTGAGGCATTTATGTATGTGTTAGGGTATCAGGGCATCAGCACAGTCAGCCAAGGTTGTATCGACTGCACCTCTGCAGAGGATTAAGACACATACGAGTATCTTGGGTATGACAATAAACTGCATCTGATGGCGAGGCACAAATTTTAGAGCTTTGGGGGAATGAGGAGTACCCATTCATTACTATTACTCTCAGGTTCACTCTAATTCAGAGTGGTAGTACCTTATAGCGTGTTTTGTGGGAATTAGTTATTTTCCCTAACACTATAGATTTTATGGGCACAAGAAATGAATTACAAGACTTTGCTTTATAACAACACACAAGAACGAAAGTTTTTATTTGCAGCTTTGAGGAGGTTTGTTCTTGGCGCTGCAAAACTCGTGGTCTTTAGGCTTGTTGGTTTTGGAGACGCGATAGCTTAGCGGGATGTTCGAAATGGCAGCGTGTCGTTGGATGTGTGAGGGAAGTATTCAAGGCCACCGTGTAGCTTCGTGTGTCTGGTGTTTCGGGGAGAGGCGTGCGTTGTTTCCATTACAGTGGACCAGAGGTGAAATGGGAACTTGTCGAGAGCGGAGTGGCGCTCGAATCGACATAGTAAATTTCTGTGGTGCTTGTGGAAGGCATGTTGAACGTATCTAATTCATATTCAACTGGGATTCCTTGGTCTAAAATATTAGACGCAAAGAATCCATAAATTAGAAGGTTCCCTCGTTGAATGTCCATGTTGCTGCTGCTAGGGTTAAAGCCACGGTGATATGTCCACACCGGGTGGCTTATTTAGCTATAAGGCATCGCTAAGCAGGGGCGACCAGAGACACGTCCGTTCTGGTCACCGCCTCCAGCCGAAGAGAGTGTGTTTGGCCGCTCACCCGTTTTGCTAGCCGGAAATGAAGGTCCGGGCTGAATGGGATAAGTCATCCTGATTGGGTGAAATTCAGTGTTGAATTAAATAGCGCGCCGAAACAAAAATGAGATTTTCCTCTTCTCTACAACCTGTTCTATTAATAGGTCAAATAGAAATATTTAATTATTAATTCTACTTGAACCCATTTAACTGTGTGCAAATAAATGGTCTCTGGCTTGTTTAAAAATGAAATGTTACCTAAAGACTATTCATTTGCAAATTATATATATATATATATATATATATATATATATATATATATATATATATATATATATATATATATGAACAGGATTTGCAATTAAATAACCTTCAAATGTCAATATGGCATAAAAACCAATCAACCAACAGAAGGAATAGTTTTAGCCTTTGTATACAATTCTGAAGTCATTGAAGAAACTATTAAATCAACTCTCAGACTTTAGTGTAGGTTTCTTTGTTTAAGGGCATATCAACCTTAGTAGGTTATTTCATGCCAAAGCTATCTCTTTGTAGAAGAACAGTGGTGGCCCTATTTAACTCATAGCCAGTGGTATAATGAAGTTTATACCTTTGTCAAGGGTATTAGTCTGAAATTGAACATAATAATACAAATGGAGTTCTAACATTCTAATATGCTGATCACTACGCCACAGGGACTCTTTCCCTTTATGCAGGGTTAGGTTACTAGAGCAGGTGGAATCCTGTAAGCAACATACATTTTTTTTCTTTTTTTTTGGTGCTGTACTTATGTGGTAAATTTAAATAATATAGTCTGATTCATAATGATTAAGACATCAGCCAGAAGATCTCTCAAAAATAGTGCTATTTGAATAGTAAAAGAAACTGATGATTTTTCATTTTTCATATCATTTTGTTATTTTGGTAAAAGCAGAAACTTAAAACTTCAGTAAGTATAAAGTCTCACATTACAAAATAAATAAATCAATCAATAAAAACAGGAAATAATTTTATAGCAGAAGGCAATGGCAGAATATGATTGTAAAATTTTCATAATTACTGTATATAGTAAATCTTTTTAATAATATATATTACTGAAATTAGAAAAAAAAATCATGACTGCTTCAATTCCTTAAAAAATTATTTATTTATTTTGACTACTAATAATACAGTTGAATTTCTCTCTCTTTCTCTCACCTCGCCACTCAGATTCAATAAATTCACAAATTCAACCAGGAATAATCTTAACTAAAACTTATTCCTAACGTTTCCATATGAGGGAGGCCCCACAGTATTTTTGTTAATGTTGTAAATCAGACAAGTAGACTTAAAAAGAAAAAAAAACTTGTTAAATTTTCATTATTTGCAAACACGTCAAAATTTTCGGGGATCCCGTTTAACGTCCCAAATTATCACTTGTTTTTGACAAGTGAGCATAATATGAAGTTTAGCTTACCAAACTCTAAAGTAAAATAAATTGTTGCTCCCCTCTCGGACACACCGAAAAAGAAAAAAAGCTTATAAATCTGAAACTGTTTGATTACAAAAAATATTATTCATTAAAAAAAAAAAGTAACAAACAAAAAATATTCCTCTTCTGACGTTTCTTTCATTATTAGGGAAAAAGTATCATTTCTCTCCCTCAACAACATCCAACCAACAGATCAAGTCCAGGGTTAAAAGTGCAATAAGAATAACCCGAAACCGAACCTTTTTTTTTTTTTTAAAAAGACCTTATTTTTCCAATGCAAGTATCATAAAGGAACGAGAAAAAAAACTTTCTCATTTCCCAATGATGTGTCGCCCAGAATCGGGATAATTAAATTTCAGACGCTAAATTTAAACTATGAAATCGCTATAAACTTTCTAGATAAAATTAAAATGTGAAATAATTTATTTCTTTAAGATTCCTAAAGCATTATTTCATTTAAAACAAAACAAAACAAAACTCTCTCTCTTCACACACACACACACACACACACACACAACCTTCAGCTGGAAATAAAGAGGGGGAAAAAAGAAGAAGAAAAAAAAAAGAGATATACTGAAAGAAATCAAGATTGTTTTATTGTCACTAATGATAATCTAAAAACTGAACATCTTAATCTCTTAAAAGTTAAAGTGTTCAGCAACTTTTTTTCTAATCATTTCCGTGTTTACTAAATAAATGGAAGAAAAGTTTTTTGTAAACAAAATAACTGAAAAATAATCTTAAAATACCCTAAATAAAACGAAAAACGTCTTGTCCATTAAAATAGTGATTTTATTATTCTTAACATAATAAGAATTATTCTTTTATTTTTTCAATATAAGAATATTAACTATTTATAATTTCAATAACCAAAACCATATTATTATTCTTTCTTCGTCATAAGCTGAAACTGCAGCCTTTTTTTTTAAGCCTAAGCGATTACGATTAATGTAACTATATATTCGCATTATCAAGCAAATAAATAAAACAAAATCTCAATATATTTTCCTGTATTATGATCAATTAAATAACAAATTACAAAGTTCTTTCTTTCTTTCAATTTAAAACAAAGACTGTTGTGGAAAAAATATTTTTAATTGCGATAGAGAAAAAGAGTGATCGCACCTACTACTGCGCGTGCGCACTTGACTGTTTATATTCGCCGATGGAGGAAATGAACGAATTGACTCACAAATATTCAGGAAAGATTTTATTTTCTGGCATTTAGAGACATTTTAACGGCTTTAAAATTACTTGGAAAATCTTAAAGACAAATATATTGCCAGAATCAGTTCATTTTCGCAATATCATCAATATATACGATTTTCTGTCTACAATTATCAGATGCCTCCATAGCTCAGTGGTTAGAGCACTGGTCTTGTAAACCAGGGGTCGGGAGTTCGATCCTCCCTGGGGGCTTGGTGCGAATTGGTTGCATTTATTGTTTTTTTTCTCCAGGATTTTATTAAATATTATTCAATTTTTTTAATTTTTTTAAATGAGAGCTTAATTCACTGATCTTTTTTGTCTTTTCTTTACATAAATTTATTCATTAATTGTCATATATGTAAGCAAATTTTCAGATATCAAAATTTTTGCTACAAACTTTTTAACAGCCTTTCAATTAGGACAAAATCTAAATAAATTTTTTTTTCAATTTTTGTAACTATTTCAAATGTTTTCAGGCTATGAAATAATAATTTTTTTGTTTTTTTTTAAGCTTTGAAATATATTTTTCTTTAATGCTAATTAATTAATTAGTTATTCACCTTCACTAGATAATACCAATTTGTTTTTAGTGGTTACCACATGAATTCAACGTAAACAGTCAGAGTTTTTCTTTTTGACTGGTTGCTTAACCAAGGCTATAGAACCCAGTCTGCCCTACTATTTACCAATAGTTCAGAGAAGAACTGATTGATTCATGTCTTTCTCAAGGCCATTAGTGAAAAACAAACAACTTTGTCCAGGATTTGAACGTGGATAGTCAAGTTCATTTCCTATGCTAACTATGATGTTAAGCAGCCTAAAGTCAATTTTTTTAATTAACATTTAAATAATGTTTTATTTGTTTTTGAAATTTATTTACTATAGGTGACCGTTTTATTTACACCAAGTATGTTATATAAAAATTGTCTTCAAGTTCATTCTAAGATCTTGCTGACTCTCAAAAACAATTAAAAAAAATAACTAAATATTCTAAATAAACATCTAATTTTATTTCACAAACTTGAATTTTTAAGCTCTTCTTTTTTTGCTGAATAATTGCTGAAATGAAAGATTCTTTTTCAGCAATTATTCTGATGCACAGGAGAAAGAGTCTAAATGTAACAATGTAAGCAAATGGTACCAGGCTGTGAATGGTTAGTTAGTTGGTTGATCATATATATATAAATATATATAGAGAGAGAGAGAGATTTGTAAGCAAATAGTTTGTTGGAAAAATTATTTTTAAATAACTCATTTGTTTACACACAGTTAAATGGTTTCAAATATTGCTATATTTAACATTAGTAATTCTATTTATCAAGTATTCCTATCTAATACAAACAATTTGAATACAGTTGTATGATTTCAAATAACTAATGATAATAATAAATAGGATGCTAGCAGGTACTACCACTCTGGGTTTGAGTGGACCTGAGAGTCAATATGCAATGAAGGCATATTCCATATTCCCTGCAACTCCAGGAGTTTAGCCACACCATCAAATGCACATTAGTGTTATACTCAGGACAATGTTTGAATCGATAAGTTATTTATTTTCAAAGGCCACCAGCTAGAAGGTTCAACATCTCATCCAGTAGGCTAGGTGTAACAAGATATACTTGATTTAGCACCAACAACGGAAAACAATGGTTAACCAAGATGATCTAAGGTCACCAACTCAAAATTCAGTTAATAAATATTAAAAGAAATAACTGTAATTTCATTGTTCACGGTCAAATTCAGTTAAATTAAGAAAACAGGACTGTGGGAAAAAGTTATATAGAAGACTGTTGTCTATGCAGCATGTCTTCCTCATCCACACCAATAATAGTGTCAAAAGGAAAGGCCTATCAGGTGCTACCACTCCAGACCAGAGTGGACCTGGGAGCAATGGCAACAAAGGGGTACTCCGCATTCCCCAAAGCACCAGCATTACTGGAACCTCACCATCAGATTGTTTAGTGTCATATCCAGGACATCCATTGGGGGAGTCTTACTCCTCTGCAGAGATGCAGTCGGTGTATTCTACAGCCCCAGCCAACTGGACAACACAGTTTCTTTCTTTTCTAAAATAATTGTACAGTGTGTAGTTTTTGAATTTGATTGTATTCAATTCTTGCAGGAATGTTTCTTGGAGGCCAACTATTTTAGGGTTGTGGCTGATCAAAAGGTGTTGGAGTTCTTCATAATTGGCCCAGATTCCTCTGCAGTTCCATTGTATGAGAGTTGGGCTGCATGTTTTGTTTGAGTTGTTACAGTTTATTATGATGGATTGGAGTTATTTTTCTTTTTGTTTCTGGTACAATTTGCCTCTTTTGTTTTCATTCTTTCTAAAAGGTTAAATCTGTTTTTGGTCTCTGCAGTTTGATTTGGGAGGTTCGACACTTTCAGTCATTCCCCTCCAGTTGATGATGGGGCATAAACTATTTTGGATTGTGGAGGGGGGGGCCTTCACATTTGTCACAATTCAGATTGAGGTTTGGGTAATCTAATTTAGATGAAGGTGGTCAGATTGACACTCTATAAGAATTAAGTTTAATCGGTGATTTTCTTTTAGAGGAAATAGTTTCTGTTTGAGCAGTAGGGTTTGTTTGTTGGTTGGTGATTTTACTTTGGTTTATTGACTGTCTTTTTCTTTATTTTCACTGGCAGGTCTTGGTTGTGTTTTAAGTTCAGCTGGGTGCAGGTTCTTCACTTGTTCCTGGAATTTCGGCCAATCATTCGGTTCTAGCGGGATCAATTTCTCTATGAGAGCTCTATATCTGTTATCTTGACTGATTGTATCCGCCCTCTGTGCAACAGAGGCATAACTGTTTTCTCCCATGTAGGTACCGATTATTTTCCTTGCTTCAAGGAAAGACTCATTCCTCGTGTTTCACCTCAAGTATCTCTTTTTCTAGGGCTTGACATGACAAGCCGATTGATTGGATCGGGCCTGTATGACCGCCTATCAGACCAAGTAAGGGCCAAAGTGCTCACCCACCAGGATCCCATCCTAGTGCCTTACGAGTCACCACCCAAAGCCCCATGGGAGGAGGGGGGGGATCTTACCCCTCTGCAGAGGTGGAGTCAGTGTATTCTACAGCCCCAGCGAAAAGAGCAAAAGAATGTTGAGGTTGCAACAATGAATAGACATGGTGACAAGAGAAGATACAAAGAGCAAGACAATGAAAGAATAAGTGAAGAGCTGGACATTACATGACTGACAAGATGATTGGGTAAGAAGTAGATATAAAACACTTAAAGTAAATCTGAAAGGGTATGCAAGAGAGAAAGAGATCCTTACCGACACAAAGTGTCTGTCCACTTGAGTCCATGCAGGATGCTGCAAACAGATTTCTGATTGCTCTCTGAAGACACCAAATAGATGAGGATCTGGTTCAATGCAACACTGACCGCCTGGTGGTTTGTAGCATTAGAAATACCATCGACAGCAAGCTGAAGACCAGTGGGGAGGTGGGTTTTTTGAAGCAGGATATAGTCAATGGGTGTCAGCTGCAAGTGTTGCGGGTATCTACAAAAAAAAAAAAGTCTGATAGCAATTGCAGATCAATTGTGTAACATATTTATTTCATAAAAATCAAACAGTTTTCCATACTAGACAAGATATAACTTTTTCTCAAACACTTAATATACTAACAGTATTCTCTACAGAGAGGTAAGACCCTCAAAAAAAAGTGGGGGAAGTGTTCTGGGTATGATGCTAAACTGCATCTGGTGGTGAGGTTCCAGTTCTGAGTAAATAGAATACCTCTTCATTGCCATTACTCCCAGGCCTACTCTGAACTGAAGTGGCAATACCTATCTGAAACAAATAGATCTTTTTGAAAATTATTGGTATTAGATCAGAATAATTGAAATTATATAACTGTGTGTAAATTATTAATATTAGGAATATTTGAAACCATATAACTGTGCCAATTATTTCTATTAAGAATAGTTACTTGAAGTATAATTGTTTCCAAAGGATTATTATTAGTTAGCATTAATAGAAATACTTGAAATCATAAATTGTTTGCAAATTATTTGTATTAGAGAGGAATACAAAGCTGAACATAAAATGGAAGAAACATTAGAAAATTCAATTATTTTTTTATCTGAACACTCAACTGACATGAAAAAAAAATTGAACTTACTCTAGTTTATTGTTGTCATTTGTCTTTGATAAAGAATTTTTCACATTTTCCAAGAGACCACCAATTCCTTGGTGCCATGCAAAATTCCAAGCAAATCTCATCATGTCACTACAAGAAGATGATGTTAACGAATTGGGAATGAAGGAAGGATTCAAGTTTGGACTGTTTTCATGATGCAAAGCACATTTGAATGGTAGATGGTACCTAAAGAAATAAAAAAGGTACATTATAACCATCAGATATTTGTATATTTGCAATAGCATTAAAATGTCCTTAAAGAATAAATAACTTCTAATCCAATTTGCAACTTAATGTTATAAGTATCTTGGTTGGTACTTACTCCAACTATTATGTAACATAACAGAAAATAGACTTGTGACCTGAATTCAAATCATGAATAGGGCTGTTTGCATTTCCCATCACGTTAATACCCTTGAGAAAGAGATGAATCCAATAATTCTCCCTCAAGTCATGGGTAAATAGTAGGTCAGACTAGGCTCATTACCTTTGGTATGGAAACTGGTCAAAGAGAAAGAAAAATGTGAATTCTAACCAGCTGTATTGTGTTTAGAATTTGATCTTGTGCAGCATATTGTTCATAGCTGATGGGTTCAATAAATACAGGATGTCGCAAAATAGATGCAACCCATTAATATGATAATTCACATTGCATCAAATCATCCTTCATTTGAGTCTTAAAAAGTAATCATATCACTTCAAAAAGGTCAAATCAGATGACAAGAGCAGATATTGATTGACTTTATCCAACAGTCTACATGAAAGACCAATTTCTTGAGAACATCTTTGGAGGGACTTTTTCAGACAGAATTTCTCACTGCATCCACATTGTCAGGACATCTTGTAATCAACTAGGATTTTGTCCCTTCTTGTTGAGGTTATTTACTGACCCTGTGACTTGAAATTTGTCTACCCAATGTGAAATTTGGCTTTTCTGGGGGATAACTTAAGTTAAATTTCCTATGAAATTTTGCTTGCAGAGTTTGAAATGATTTTGTCTTCAAATAAGTAGTGAAACAAAATATTTTTTCCACTCTAGTCTAAGCCAATTGTAATCAAAGGTTAATAGCTGTTATTGTGTACTATTTTCAAATCTGAAACAAAAACAAAAAAACAACATTATTATTAGGAGAGTTATTAGCAGTCACATGGGTCCCATGTATATTGAGACACTCTGTATATAATCCAATTATTAATACTTTTCTCGATTTCATCTTAATGTTTCCATGTGCTCAAATCTTACTCGAGATGGATTTTCAATTTAGCAAATAAGAAAAAAGTTGCACAAAGCTGATGAACATAGATGATGTGGCACTTAGACAATTTTGTGCTTCACTAAAAACTGTTATTCAAAAAAGTATCAAGATGGGCTTCCTAATTTTTTTCTTGTCTAGACATCCACCCTTTATAAATTTCTCAGCTGTGCAACACATTTTCAAGGTTTAAAATGACAAAAATTTCAAGCTTCAGTCTTGATCACATCTCATATTTTTAAACTCTTACCTTTGACAAACAGGAGCAGGTAAAGAGAAGATGGCAGGTTTGTTTTCAGGTGATTTCTTATAACTGTGTTAAAAAAAAGAAAAAAAAAGATTAAATCAGATCAAAGAATTTCAGTACATTTTTCTTAAAAAGAGTAGAAACTAAATTAATAGATTTTCTGTTAGTATTTTTGGGATAAGAAATTATTACTAATATACACTCATTACTTGTTGAGATTTTTTTTAGATGAACCTTGATAAATTTTATCATTAAGAGTATTTAGACTAATGTCTTTATCTTTATTGTTATATTCATAATGTTTTGACCAATGCATCCTTTGACGTTCTTCAAGTGTTTCATGTTAAACTCAGAAGCCGACATGGAACTTTGAACTGAACCTTTTATTTAATCCACAGAGGTAGATTGTTCTAATTCCATTAAGCATAATCAGGTACAAATGTTAAAGCTTCAGTAAATATTCCTCAGACATAAGGAGAAGAAAACTAATGACTATGCAGCACAAGGTCTTATATCCGCCAGAGATGATAAAGACAGACTGTGTCAAGAAAAGGAGAAAGAGGACTTGCTAACATTGGGGATTACATAGATGCATTGACTCAAGGACTCTAATTAAGAACAGCAAAGAAAGATTAATTACAGAAGCTAATAACAACAGTGACAACATAAGTACAGAAAAACAACAAAAACTAGGAAACAGAAATGGGGAGAAAAACAACTGTATGGATACCCCGACCTGATAATTAACAAAAAAAGAAAAGAAAAACAACTGTATGGATGTGCCAGACCTGCGAATTAACAACAACAAAAAAAAGAAAAACAACTGTATGGATATGCCAGACCTGATAATTAACAAAAAAAGAAAAATTGTCAAGTGGATTTTGCCATTCAAGCAAATGACAGAGAGAAAATAAAAGTGAAAAAATTAACAAATACTTGGACCTTGCCAAAGAACTAAAAAAAAACTGTGGAACATGTAAGTGACGGTGATATCAATTGTAATTGGTACACTTGGAACAATCCGCAAAGGATTGGAAAAGGGATTGGAACAGTTGAAAATTAGAGGAAGAATCAAGACCCTCATTGAAATTGGCCAGAATATTGAGGAAAGTCCTCGATAGTCATCAGGGACTTGCAGCCCTGCAGCCAACACCAGTGTAAAAAACTCAAAGAGTAAAATAATAATAATAAATTTATCCTAGAGAATGAGGCATATAAAATTCTCTGGTATTTTGAGATAGAAATGAACTCCCAAATCCTGACCAGAAGAACAGACCAAAGTGCTAATTAATAAAATCAGAAGAACTTGCTATCTAGTGGATTTTGATGTTCAAACTAGAATACTGAGAAGAGTCTAGGAAACCTCATGAGACTTGTGGTCACTCAGTGTTCAATGAAAGACCACAAGTTAACATTGGTGTGAAAACCTCGCAAAGAGTAAAATAATAAAAATTGGCTTTTAAAACATTGATATTGCAATAAAGCATGAAGCTTTTACCCGTATAAAATGATTGTGAACTTTATTAATATCATCATCATGTCGTGCTTCTAGCACAGATATCCCTGACCCTCTCTCGCCACTTCTCCCTATCGTTCATCGCCTCTGGCAGGTCTTCAGGGCTACATCCTGTATCCTCACATACCTGCTGTATGTATGTTCGAGCTGGTCGTCCTGCTTTTGCCTGGCCATATGTGGGGGTCCATAGGAATATATCACTTATGAGCTCATCCCTGCTTCTCCAGCAGTGTCTTGCATGTCTGGTTCGTCTAACTTGGATAGTTTTCGTGATGGGAGGCAGGTGGCCGTATAGTTGGTGCCTTGTGGGGGTGTTGCCGCCAGGACTTGTTCAATATTGCTCACAGTGTTCTTGTGTAATTGCCGTCTAGCTTCTTCTCCAGCCGTTTAGTTATTAATATATTGGCTCTTAAAACATCTATAGTGAAGTATTTAACGGTATAAAATGATTGTGAAGACAATTTTTGTACTATATCTAATTGGAGAACATAATTATTAAACTGATTTTAATATAAGATATGTATTAATAAAGTTCTCAATACTTTTAAACAAGTAAACACTTCATACTTTGTTGTAATATCAATGTTTTAAGAGCCAATGTATAAATGTACACAGGTGGGCTAAAAAAATCATATGACATCACATCTGCTGTTGATGACTTTCATAAGAATGGGATCAAACCACTGCAACACTGATGGTAAAAATATGTGGACCTCAATGAGGACTATGTTGAAAAAGAGACTTCATTTGGTAACATTCTGTTAGAATATATTGGTCAGTATCTGAACTTTTCAGCCACCTTTAGAGTTCAAAATCATTCTAAACATTATCACAAGGAAATCTATTTGACTTGTAGGTACTAACACTGTGTATCAGAGTGGACCTAGGAGTAATGGCAATGAAGAGATGACTCCATACTACACCTAACTCCAAAACTGGGGTCTCATCACAGATTGAAGTTAAGTGTCATGCCCTGGAAACAATTTAAAAATTGGTTCTTACCTAACACTTGAAAGAATTACTTCGTCAA
This sequence comes from Sepioteuthis lessoniana, assembly GCA_963585895.1. Taxonomy (NCBI): domain Eukaryota; kingdom Metazoa; phylum Mollusca; class Cephalopoda; order Myopsida; family Loliginidae; genus Sepioteuthis; species Sepioteuthis lessoniana. Next base: position 632,123 of record OY757932.1, on the reverse strand, counting down.
ATAAGAGAAATGTAAAAATTTTGGCCAGTTCTGTTTTGAGTGGATCCTCTTTGTGATGAAGTAAAGCAACTAAAAAATAAAAACAAATTAAAACATTTCAAAAGGAAATTTTTCAGGACAAATAACTTATTAGGTAAAAGATTTAATAAGTAAAGTTGGGGACTGTAGTCGAGGGCGACCAGAATGCTCCCTTTTCAATAGCTACTACACCGAGGTGTAGGGGAGGGCACTACTCTTTTCCTGGATTCCTCCACTTTACTCTTGATACGTACCTTATATTGCTGAGTGTTAAGCAAAGAGGTATCAAGTACCATTTTTAAAGTCTTTGGTATGATGTGACCTGATATTGAACCCAGGTCTCCCAGACCATTGGCGAACACTTTACCCACTAAAAGATATAAAATATAATGATGGTCAGTTAAATCTTTGCCACGCACACATCATGGCATGCTGACAGCACAGGTCCACTTGACTCTCTCTTGCCATCATTCCCTACTGGTCATTGCTCCTGGCAAGTTTTCTAAACTGCATCCAGGGTTTGAATCGAAGTTTTTGCTGGTTGGCTGACACTGGTGTGTCCATGTGTAGGAGTACATAGAAGAACATTGTTTATGAGCTTGTCCTTACTTTTCCAGCAGTGCCCAGCAGGTCTTGTTTCTTTTACTTGGATGGTTTGTGAGATAGGAGGTAAGTGGTCATACAATTGCTGTTTTGTTAGGTACTGCTTCCAAGATTTGTTTAAAACAGCAAGCAGCATCTTAATGTAGTTCCTATGTAGCTTTTTCCCCAAGTGTTTCATTAAAGTCCAAGTGGTGCAATCATACAATAGTACTGACACAGCTACAGTTTGAAGAATTCCTATTTCATTTTATATGCTGAAGACATTTTTTTTAAATATTCCTAAACAGGGTTTTTACATTACTGAATCAAAAATAAAAGAACCCTCAAGTCTCTTCAATCAATTACAAACCATCAAATAAAGTTTTAAATTACAGTGGATTTGAATACACAGACACCCAAAAATTTTGTTTATTATCATTTAATCAATTTACCTACCACAAAATAAAAATCTGACACTAAGTAGAATTGAACACTTATAGTTTTGCTTAACTTATTCACAAAACATTGAAACACTTATGCTCTTATGAAATAAATTTATTTCTATATCAGGGAAGATTGTTTTTATTAATTACTCATGATAATTCTTTAAGCCAAAAAAGATGACTATTTATAATGATAATAAAAGAAGAATGAAATCCTTTCCTGATTCTTGGTGTGAAAAATAATCTATCATATCTTTCTCAATCAGTGAAATGATCGATTCCCTTTAGTTATTCTTTTTTTAAATCATTACAAAATATCTTTTGAAAAAGCAAAAAGTTGAAAAAATCTTTAATCTAATGATAAAATAGAAAATTTCTATCAAATGGTTTGAGTGAAATGAAGGATATCAAGTGATTTTTTTTATGTCTACCTACTTTGAACAAGATAAGGATTTTAAATATTTTGGGTCAAACAGAATATTCTAGCATTCAGCATTGTTCATTTATATTATTTCCTCATCCATTGCAGTCCGTTTTTTTTTGTCAGATGGATCAGGATTTGATACACATCACTTGTCCCATAACCTGATTTAGTCATACGAGTGCTACTCATGAAGCATGTCTAGGGCAGGATCAGCTTGGAGGAGCCCATCCTTCTCCAGATTTAAAACTGGTTTGATTTCATTTTCCTTCTCCTAGACTGGTTGCCATACAAAGGTTAAAAAGCTCAGTCTGCCAACACATAGCTGTAGGGGGAATAGTCGGACTTCTAGCTTTCTTAAAGGATTAGTGCTGTGTAGCCAAATCCACTTCCTATGACAATAATTCACAAGTGCCTCCATGTGCACAGAGTAAATTTGAAAGTTTTTAAGTCATTTTTGCTGTTAGCAGGTTGTTTTTACAGCATGTCAGCTCTTGTTGGGTGATTTGATGCCAAAAGTCAGTTTAACAATTATTGATCACTCATTATATACAGTACAAAAATGTATCTTCACAATCATTTTAAACAGGTGAACACTTCATTATTTCAAACAAATCTATTTTACTCACAGATGGAACCTTAACAGGTCCTACTACTCCAAGCCAGAGTAGACCTACAAGTAATAATAACAAAGGGGGACTTCACATTCTCCAGAGTCACACCACTAGTTGCAGTTTAGTGTTATACCAAAGAAACTCCTTTGTGTGTGTGTGTGGAACAGTCATACTTCTCTGCAGGAGGTGCAGCCGGCATATTCTAAGCCCTGCTGACAGGGTTGGCTGATGCTATAAGAATATTCAAAATACACTTAATTGTCTTTTAGAGTTACCTTTAACTTCATGACTAACCTTTTGCTTAACAATGTCCCTTACATAGTACTAAAGTTTTAAATCTTTCTAAAATCAACTGACTGATAAAGAGATTTGATTTTCTTTTTCAAATTTTCTTTAGACAAAATTTAAATATTAGAATATTCTTCATGCTATGTTACTGTTTTGTTGTTGTTAGGACTGCTTTTGTACTTTCAGGGGAATACAAGGGAAATAACTCTTCTTTCAACAAGAATTAAATAGTATTTATTTTCCTCACCTCGAATTAAACTGTAATATATATCCTGTTGCTGAGCCAATTTGTGCCTCAAAGTATTATTATGTTGCAGTAACAGAGACAAAATTGAAATACAGGATGGCAAAAACGAACGGCAATCATTATCTGTAGCCTGTAAAAAAGAAATATCTTAGATCATATACATCAGGTTTTTTTATAAAAACATCTTTACAAGACTATAAAAGGGTTATCCAAGTTTTACTATTTATATTATATCTGTATATTTATATGTTTACCTTTTTCCTACAAGTCTTTGTGTAGCTTCTCTTTGTAGAGAGTTGTATCTTTCTTCTGTTCCTGGTCTTTCTACCAAATACATTCTTTCAGTGCAAAGGCACTGTTTTTGTCTTTATGTAACGTTACGCCCTCACCCCCACCACGTTATCTCAGTCTTCTAACCATGTCACTTCTTACGCCGGCCGGTGATCAACTAGTGGTTCGAGGGGGTAACGCACATTTCTTTACCTACACAAGAATACGATCGAGGGAATGGAGAAAATAGAAGGACAAACGAACAAACACGAACAAAGCTTGGGGTTAACTAAGAGCAGAGGAAGGTATGCAACAGTTTGCATTCCCGATAGCAGATATGGACTAACGCTAGCGTGGGTTACTAGCGAAAATTCCACAATGCTACTGAAATCAGACTCATCTTGACTCACTCTCGCTGGACCCTATCCCATGCTGCCTCGCCTCTCTGCTCCGGTGTCTGGTGTTGACTGCCCCTGTCCGTTCTTCCACGCCAACTCTCTGCTGCTCACTTCTCTGCAGTCCAGCCGCCAACTTCTCTCTGTTGGGTCGCGTCGTCAACTCCCGCCTGCTGTCCAACACCAACTGCCCTCTGCCGGGTTGCGTCGTCAACTCCCATTCGCGTCCCCTTACCACTTCCGGATACGGTGAGATTTCAGGTCCAAGAATCCTTTGTCTGGTTTCGCGCCAAAACAGACAATTAAATCGTCTGCTTTGGCAGCCCAACCACACAGTGCTACATTTAAAAAAAAGTCTAAATACTTTGATATTGTTCAATGGTACTTTTATTTACTAGGGTTAGCTTAGTTTGGCACAAGGCCAGAAAAATGTGTTGCTTAATGAGAATCAAACTCACTAATAGTGGTCTGCTATCCTGGCTCACTAATCATTAATGCCACATTGTTGATTGGAAGTTGCTCTGCTTGGCTTTTTAAAATTCACAGACATGAAATAAATCAATTTTAGTGGAACAGGAAAATTACCTAATATGGATATATCATTAATTAGTTAAGCTGGTCTGTTGATGGGATCGAAACAAAATTCTTATCCCACACTTCTGTCTATTATTACAATCTTCAGTTCCTGGACAAATTCCAGAGTCATTATTCTGCTTTTGTTTATCAATGCATGTAATATATTGTCTACTACACTTTCTTACATTGTCATGATTACTATATGGATATGCAAGCAAATTTAAAAGTTGTCTTTAGTGAACATTAAAAACAATGTTGTGTTGAATGTCATTTAAAGAATTTGTCATGATTAAGGCAAATAAATAAAAAAGGTGAAGTATCCTATAATTAGCATTCGATAGTTATCTCCCTTGATTCGTTTGGTTGTGTTGTTTGGCATATTGATACATGTGGGTTATTTAATGCCAAAGTCTTTTTATACACATAAACAAATAGTTTGTAGATGATATTTTTATATGAGTCAGATCCCGTTTGTTTGCAAACAGTTTAATTGCTTCAACACTAATAATTCTATTAAATATTGTTTGTTTGCACACACTTAAATGGTTCCAAATATTGCTATTTATTGCTTACCAGCAGTTAAATGGTTTCAAGTATAGTAACTGATTAAATAATTCTATTTGACCAATAGATAGGACCCTAACAGGTACTATAAATCAAGGTCAGAGTGAACCTGGGAGTAATGGCAATGAAGGAGTATGTCACATTCCTAAAAAGCTCCAGGATTGGAGGTTTAGTATCATATCCAGGATACTCGTTAGAAGGTGAGGTCTTGCAGCGATGCAGTGAGGATATTCTACAGCCCTAGGCAACTTGGCTGATTATCTTCCTTGAGAAGTCAACAATTAGGATGAGTTCACATAGTAACTCCATAAATTGCAAACTGAACTGGATATTACCTTATTTTCTGAATTAGAGGTTTTTAATATTATTTTGTTAACAAAAGAATAAAAAGAAAAAATCTTATGTTTATGGTAACATGTACACAAAAAAATTGGTCCCTTTATAGATTATTTATCTCAGATTGCTTTTCTTTTTTCTTTTTATAAAGGATTAAACAAATCAAACTTAAAATAAACAAATGAGTTTTTACATTTTCTGCATTCTGTGGTTTGATGATGTATCTTTGAATGTGACTCAAAATATTTTCTGTTCCGCCCAACTGTTGAAAAGTTGGATGAAGATTTTCATCTGAAATTTGGAAGGAAAAAAAAAACGTTAAAACATTAAGAAGAAGAAAAAGGCAAAATTGATAATCAAATTTTTTTAAAACTCATTTTGAAAGGTTTGGTTTTGATTTCATTGTTTAATGGCATATTAAACTTTGTGGGTTGTTGGATTGTTTGGGGGAGGGTCAAGAAGTGGGGGGTACAAGACATCCACAATTTAGTGGATTGTATTTATGGACTTGCCAGTCAGAAGCAGGAGGAGAGTGACCAATCAGCGATGACTAGAGCATATAAGAGGAGGGGCAAATCATCCGACATCGCTGATTGGTCGATCTCCTCCTGCTTCTAACTGGCAAGTCCATAAATATAATCCACTAGATTGTGAATGTCTTGTACCCACCACCTCTTGACCCTCCCCCCTGTTTGGGAGTATAAGATGGAATCTTCCCCTTTAAAAAGAAATACACATTAAATAAAAAATTGTTATTTTCAATTGAAAAAAAAATTTTTTTAAATCATTAGTATTATTAATACAATTATTATTTGTTTCTCCAATTTATTCGTTGAGAAAAAAAGATAATTAACACAAAAAACAGGATTAGTGATTTAGTTTTTTGATTAGGATTAATTGGCTAGTTTAATGTCATATCCACGACACTCATTGTGGGGAGGGGGGAGTTCTTACCCCTCTGCTGAAATGCAGTCAATGTATTCTCCTGCCCCAGTTGACTGGGCTAAGACGCCTAATATACTAAGTTAAAAGAGAATGCTCATGATAACCTTAATGAAAGTGTTTCATTTTATTCGTCATTGGCTTTGTAAACATGTCAGCTATATTTTTTCTGTTTCAATGTATTCTAAAAGAATGGATCCTTTATTTATTTCATTACGTATAAACTGAAATTTTATATCAATGTTTTGATGGATGACTGGGGTTTTGCTAAAACAATACTAGACTGATAATCATACTAAATAGTTGTTGGGTGTTTGAGGGACTAAAGTTCTGTCAAAGTTCTCAATAGTGCTCTAAGATACAGGGCTTCTTGACTTGCTAATGAAATAGTAATAAATTTTGCTTCCCATGTTGACAAAGTGACTGAATTTTGTTTTCTAGATTTCCATGAAATCATTGAGTTGTCTTTTGCCAATCTAAAGCAAAATCCATTCACACTTTTTCTATCACTCAAATTAGCCCAATCCGTGACACAAAATCCCTCTAATTTCAGGGATCTTTGTGATTTCTGGAATATTAGAGACTGATTGATTGTGTTTTTTAAATAATTTAAGACATGCTTTATTTTCATTATATGGAAAGAATTTGGTTTTTCTAGGTCTTGGGTTAGGGTTAGCTAACCTTGTAACTGTATAACTAATGTCTGATCTCGTTACAATCATGATATACATATCAGACTACCAAAATTTCATAAGTTTGTTGTCTATCAAATCAACTTTGTCACTTGTTTTCTTTATATCTATTTCCCATGGAGTTGAACGTGGTTTGCAATCTCCCATACCAAACTTTGATAATATCTTCTCAATATATCTAGATTGATTCATTTTGATAGTACTATTTTTTACATTCAAATTGCATTCCTAAAAACCAGGATAATTTCCCAAGATCAGTCATTTTGAATCTCGAGTTCAGTTTTACCCTTATTTTAATTAAGTTTGCCTTAGTTTTTGAAGATATTGATATATCATCTACCCATAATAAAATGATGGATATTTGATTGTGGACATTTTGAAAGTAAATACAGGGGTCCACAGGTGATTGCTTGAAATTTTGTGTAATTAAATAAGTATGGAATGACTTATTCCAGTTTCGAGTGCTTTGTGTTGACCCATATAAGGATTTTCTAAGTTTCCAAACATAATTTCCATTTTTATCTTCAAAGCCTTTTGGTGGGTCAACACATATTTTGTTGTCTAAGAGAGACATTTAAATATGCGCTCTTAACATCCATATGATGGATTAACAAGTCATATTGGACAGCTACTTGTAATAGTAATCTTATGGAAGCCATATTTGTAGTCGGAGTAAAAGTTTCTCTATAATCTTTACCATATATTTGCGAGTAACTCTTGGACACAAATCAAGTTTTAAACTCATAACTTCCATCTGGTTTATATTTCAGAGTATATACCTATCTACTTCATAGATATTTTTATCTTTTGGAGTTTTTGCCATTCAAAAGTATTATTTTCTACTAAAGAATCAAATTCTTTTCGTATAGCAGAAACCCAGTATTTAGAGTCCTCTAAGTTAATGACCTCAGTATAATTAGTGGCGACTGTACGCATTGCATAACAGTAGTCAATTCTACTAAATTCAGAATTTTCAACAACAAAAACATCAGATTTTCTTATCTGCCAGGTTGGATACCGTCTTATTTGCCCCTCCCCTTTGGTATTCAGGTTATCTCAGTTTTTGTCATATGTGTTGCTTATAAAGTCTGACAATTTAGTTTGTTCATCTTCCTGTTTTGTTAGAGGGCTATTATCATAAGAATTGGTAAATTCTACACACCTAACTCTTCTAATAGCTTTTGATTCTGGAAAATAAATCAAATAAGCTGGACTTTGCTTATTATAGCCAATAAAGATACCTTTTTCACAACAAGGATCCAATTTCGTTTTATTTTGTACATAACAAAAGCAAGTTGTACCAAAAATATGCATCTTATCTAAATTTGGTTTTGCACTGGTGAAACGTTCATATGGGGTTTCTAATATATGCTGAAGCTATCAATGCATAAATCCACAAGTTTTTGGGAAGTTTTGACCCAATAAGGAGACACCTCGCCATAGAAAATAAGGTCCTCCATGAATGTTCAATGGTCCAATTCTGATGCAGCCAATAAAGGGTAGATTTCTGATGTTTAATTTGATTATCCACAAGCAACTGTTGAAAGGTTTCAGAAGTGAACTCAGTCCCATTATCCGTCCGTAAACATTTTACATGGCTGTAAAGGGCAATGTCCACTAGATATATTTTTGTAGTGAGCAAATTTTTGGATTTATGTTTTAAGAAATATAACATTATGAGGCCTGAATAGTCATCAATAAAATTAAGTACATATCTATAACCCTCTTTTCCTAGAGGTTGTATATGACCCACCAAATCACTGTGTACAAGTGCAAGGATTTTGGTTGCCTTGCAATCCAAAGTCTTATTTCTGTCATTAGACATCTTTCTCTTGAATGCATATATCACAGTTAAAAGCATAATTTGGTGTCAGTTTTATCTTCATTCCTTTTACTAAATTGGGTAACTTTTTAATATCAGATTCATTACAGTGGCCTAATATCTATGTCAAGTATGTAAGTCATACGTGGAATTCTAGGCAGAAACAATATTTTTCAGATAATACTAATGTCCTCTCTGTGTTATGTTGAAAATTGCTCCATTTGGATAAATTAATTGGGAGTCGTCACGCTCAAAACTTATATACACATTTGTTTTTGGTTGCGGCTTGTACTGGAAAGATATTTTGTTTAAATGTTGGGATGTATAAAGCATTTTTTAAGATACATCTACAAATGTGTCCTTTGCTATCACGTAAATAAATACAGACATTTTGTCTTTTCAGCACTATATCATTCTGTTGGGTAATTCAACAAAATGGTTCCCTGGTTCAAAATTTTGATCAATATTAATAAATTTTGATTTATCATTTATTACATGTTCTGTAGTCCCACAGTCCACCAACAAATTACTTTTATCCTAAAGCAAAGAAATAGGTTTGGCCTTTTGAATAAGTGTTTATATTCTGACAAAAATCTTTTCTTTTATATTGACATTGGAAAGCCTTGTGGCCTTTTCTTATAGCAGATGTAACAAATAATATTTGTCTTCCTTGAGGGGGAAATATTATAGTCTTTACTACTGTGATGAGGTTTCTGGTAATTATTATAGTTATAATTTGTTGATTTACAATCATAATATGAATGGGTACTTATCCCAAGTTTATTCCTTGGTTTAGCTCTTTTAAATGTAATTTTCATAGGTAATATATTGTTGGATTCATCTGGGGGGTAACACATACACTCTGTTTCTTTATAATTTCTTAAACAAAATATATTTTCAGTACAAGCTGCAACAAAAAATGTCAAAGGCACCCTTGTAGAAGAACAGCAGTGATACTATTTAACTCATAGCTGGGGTGATAAGAAGGGTTCGTACCTTTCCCAAGGGGCATTAGTCAAAAAGCGAACGTAATAGCACAACTAGAGCTCAAACCTGTTTACTTCAAGGCTGCAGTCCAGCATGTTAGCCATCATACCATGGGGACTCCCTTACGTGTGTGTACGTATATATATATTAGCAGAAAAACACAAGCACATACAAACATCATCATCATCATCATATCGCGCTGGTAGCACGGATAAACATACAAACATACACAGTTTAATTTCTTTGCATATCAACCTTCATAGGTTATTTAATGCCAAAGCTATCCTGGCAGAACAGTAGTGGTGCTATTTAACCCATAGCTGGAAGGGACAGAGTTGAGGTGGTTTATATTTTTCCCAAGGGGCATTAGTCTGAAAGTGAATGTAATAGCACAATTGGAGATCCAACTCACTCACCACAATGTTACAATCTTGCATTTTAACATGTTTTGAAAGAAACTTATTTTCAAATTTTATCAAATCAATGTGTTTATTTCTATCTTAATCTTGTAAATCTGATAAAAGATGCTTGCAGCTTGTTTAACAACCAATTTTGTAGTTTATAAAATCCATTCTTCACTCCAAATCTTTAATAACTTGCCAACAGTTATATAGTTTCAAGCATTCCTATTTAATAAAAATAATTAGTTCAGTTATATAGTTTCATTTATTCCAATCTAATAAAAAATAATTTGCACATAAGTATATGGTTCCAAGTAGTCCTATCAAATACTAATGATTTGTACACAGTTATATGGTTTCAAGTATTCCTACCTAATACAAATAATTTGTACAGGATATGGTTTATATGTGTTTCATATAGGGTAAATCAATACCACATTTTTTAATGGTTTCTTGGTTTGGTTTCTTTGGTTTAATGGCATATCAACCTTTGTGGGTTATTTAATGCCAAAGCCATCCTTGTTGAGCAGTACTATTTAATCTATACCTGGGGGTGGGGGATAAGGAGGTTCATGCCTTTCCCAAGGGTATTAGTCCAAAAGTGAATGTAATAGAATGACTGGAGTTAAAACTTGCTAAGAGTCTCGAGTGCAACACATTAGTAACTGTGGGGATTCCCTCTTAGTATATGTCCTTGGAAATTTGAGAGAAAGTGATGTGCCTCATGAACACTGCTGGGAAGCCGTGTGTGAATTCTCGGCAGTTTCACTCTCAAATCCCTATAACTGCCCACATGGTGAGTAACTGACAATTCCCTCTAAGCTATAAAAAAAAAAACAATGGTGGAAAGGAGGAATAAGAGAAAGAAAAAAAAAATGTAAAAGTAATCTCTGGGTTAAAGTATCAAGTTTCAATGTTACCTTTTTTCTTTTAGTATTAAAGTTATAGAAAATCCTTGGGGTTTTTTTTTATTATCTAGAGGTATGTTGTTTGTTTTTATCACTAACTCCCCACCCCCATAGGAAATACATTGCCAAAGTTTAAACACCCAAGATGATCTGAAAAAAATTCAAAAAAGAAAAACACACTTTGAGTAAATTAAATAAATATCAAGTTTTTCTATCTAATAAAGATAATTTTCCAAGCCATCTATTTAACACATAGATGTGACTTGGGAGTAATTTCAATGAAGAGGTGACTCCAAACTCCCTAGAGCTTCAAAACTGGGGCCTCATCACCTAATGCAGTTTACTATCATACCCAGAAAACTCATTTTTTGAAGGAGTGCAGGGCGTTATCCCACAGCATAAGATACAATCAATCTATTTTAGATCCCACTGACAGGGTTCAAATAATTAAATTCATACCCTAATAAGTTGGCAACCTTAGTCGAGGGTGACCTGAAGGCTCCATTTTCAATAGCTACTACACCAAGGTGTAGGGGAGGGCACTACTCCATTCCCAGGATTGCTCCACTTTAGCCTTGATCCTCACCTTATAATGCTGAGTGCTAAGCAGGCGGCACCGAGTACCATTTTTTGAGTCTTTGGTATGACTCGACCTGGGATTGAACCCTAGTCTCCTGGACAATTGACAAACACTCTACTCATTAGACCAATGGCTCAGTTGTACTATTTAACCCATAACTGAGAGGATAAAGGAATTCATAACTTTCCCAAGGGTATTTGTCTTAAAATGACTGTAATAGAGTGACTGGAGTTCAAACTTACTTATTACAATTCCTTTTAAAGTCAATAAATAAACATTATGTGCTTACATAACTTCATTAAAGAGTCAATGCTGGCTAAAAAAAACTTGTCCTAATGAAAAGAACCAATTTGAACAGTTGAAAAATCCGCCAATGTTCACAATTCATTTAAAAGTAATAAAATCAAATACTATTTTATACCCTAAGAACATTTTGTCACCTTTCATTAATTTTTCTAGAATGTTTATTCATTTTGAATATTGAATGAAATAGTTGTGTTGTTGATTAAATATTACAGTTCATTTCTTCTTGTTTGAAATATCATCAATATTTCAATATTCAAATTGTGATAATAATCAAATATTGAATAATTGTATTACCAATGGCCTAACATGTTTGATTAAGGCTAATAAGATCTACATTATTTTCTGTTAATTTATTTTATTTGTTTCTTTTAATACTATTTTTCTCATTTTCTACAATTCTCAGATCATTTTATTATCTAAAACAAGTAAACAAGTTATTAAACAATTTAGAAACTACTTACCAAGTAACATCAGAACCAATTGTTCTATAGCAGATTTTTTAACTTGTTCATCAAGAGTGGTTGATGAAAATATATTGTAGATTTTTTCCACATCATCTGACTGAAAATGAAAAAGATGCTTGAATAAAAATCAAAACATTTGCCTTTTCTCTAACCACAATCTGCTTCTACTAAGAACAAATCACAAGGTGACAGAATTGAAAAAATCTGGTTTTCTTTTTGTTTTTTTCTTGAGCAAGTGTTCACCACGATAAGCTTGTCAAGCCTGATATAGCTTTTAATATGGTCACAACCAAACAAAAAACTGATGAGTAAAAATGATTTTTTTTAATACATAGCGATACAGTTTTATAATTACAAGAAGCCTGACCAGTTATATCAAAACTCTAAAAACATTATAATGTTGAACTTTTCTAAATTTAAAAGACGTTTTCATTCACTTTTGAGGGAGATAAATAATTATCTCCATTAGAAAATGGGTGCGTCCATTGAGTGCCTTGTTGGGTGTCACATGACTGTCAGACACCCATTCTTAATTTTTTTTGCCACTACTCTTCGAACAAGAAAGATGTGTCTCTTACCTAGTCAGAGAGCAGTGGATCCACATAGCAATATTTACCATACTTGTCAAGCAAGCTCTTTTCCATTTTTTTACCTCTTTCACATACTGCTTGTTCACAAAACTATCTGTGCATATCTTCTGCTGGGACACATTTGTGTATTCTTTCTTTCAATACTACGAAATGAAATGTTTCTGCATGTGTAAATGAGCTTATCTTTTGTTCCATTGTGTTCAGTGTTAGTATATTATAGATATACTAATGCTAATATTAGTCTTTGGTGTCTCAACTAAATATCATCCTTAGCTCCAATCATTCTGATACCTTTATTCTATTCCCCAAACAAGAGTGGATCAATAATTCTGTAGTCCTACCACTGGGATGACCACATGTCTTCTGATTGGTTGCATTTTCAATGTTTTTTGCATCCACACTGTTTTTAAAGATCCACAGAATGGGGAATGATACAACTCGGTCAAAGCTTCTTGTGATGTATCAGATGGTTAGAAGGATTGAGTTACCAAAGATATTGGCAACTTCAAGAATGTGACAACTCCTCATTAACAATAATATGCTTTTTATCACAATATGATTATGCAACCACATAGAATAGTAAAAGAAAAACTCTTCACAGAGAAAAGAGAGAAAAAAAAAGACACAATGAGGAATTTGGGTTGGGCTTTTGCTTTATATTAACAAGGATAAAATTTTTCAGCAGTAAAGATGATTTTGATGCAATCCAAAAAAACTTTGGAGGTCTGGAACTTTGTTTCTTCTTTTATCTGAGTTTTCTTCTAGCAGCAGTGTCATTTTTTGGTGATAGTTTTGGAATATTATCAACAGGGTGAAGGTCAGCTTCTCCCTTGCTCTCTCTCTCTCTCTCTCTCTGGTTAATCCATTTTTGGAGCCTATTTTCTATACAATAGATCACAATTGAGACTTGGCTACAGTTCAGAGATTTAGGGGAAGAGAAAAACTTCCTCGGGCATTTTTTGATTGGTTCTGGCTAATGGAATATGATTTGGAGAGGTCATGCAAGTGCACAATTTTTTTTCATGGCAGCTTGTTTTTTTTTGACAACTTTGATAAACTTATCAACTTAGCAGCTTCAGGAAGATCTGGAGATTATCACTAATTCAAAAATAATGTCTCCTTAAAACATGGCAAAGCAAAATTAATAAATCCTGAAAAAGAAATATAAAATTGAAGACTTACATTGAAAACGCAATCTTGATTATCCAATTGTAATACAACTTGATTAGAAACTATAAACAAATTGGATAAATCTTTCACATCCAATTCTTGAATTGAAGGAATTTTATTTTGGTGTTCATCTTCATGGCACAAGAACCAGGCCAATCTTTTTAAGGCTTCTGAACGAATTCTGAAAAACAAAACAAGTAAATGGTTGGGTGGTTGGTCTTACAGCATGTCAACCACTGTAGGGTTATTTTGTGCCAAATTGATTTGATTGATTGAGTTTAACCGTATGTTTATGTATCCAGGGTTTATCTTTATCTTAAGTTGGGGAATCACATACATTGTATCTTTATATCTACATTTTTTGCACGCAATCATATATCAGGTAATCCTATCTAACACTAATATACACAATGATATAGTTTCAAGTAATTATTTCTGTTGAATAATAAGCATTTTCTGCACACATTTATATGGTTTTAAGTATTCCTATCTAACAACAATAATTTGCAAGCAATTATATGGTTTCAAATAACTAATAACAATAGTAATCCTTGGTAAAAAAATTATAGCTTCAAGTATTCTTAATACAATTTACACAATGGTATCAAGTATTCACATCTAATCCAAATAATTTTCAATCAGATCTATTTGACCCATAGATGATATCCTATCACAATCTGGGCAAGGGTAGACCTGGTAGTCATGGTAATGAAGGAGTACTCCACAAGTTTCAGAGCTGGAGCTTCACCATCCAATGCAGTTTACTATCATAACACAAGGTTTGTAGTTAATGTATTCTAAGCCCTACTGACAGGATAGTAAGCCAAATTCAATCATCAATTTGTAAAAGTTAAAAATAGGAATAAATATGATTGTAAATATAAATATAGATAAAAATATAAAATGTAGAATAGAACATTTCATTTTTGGTTGCAATATCAATAGCATTATACAGAGTTTTTTCATCCCCAAAATCCTAATTTTAGAAATTCTTTACAAGAAGTTAAGAGTAAAGCAATTATGAGCCTATTCAGTATTTAGATGGGCAGTAATAATAATATGGATCAAACCCAATATGTAGACTGTGCAAACAAAAAACTGAATCAACTGACCACTTAGTGTATGGTTGCTTAATTCTCACACCAAAAGACTATGAAGAAAAGCATGATCAAATAGGACATTATATTCATTGGAAAATATGTAAATACAATGGAATACCAAAATCTGAAAAAAAAAAAAAAGGAATTAACACCAACCAGAACCATTAAAAGAAGCTACCATTCTGAGATTTTGCTATCCAAACAGAAAAATAAAAAGGAATAGACCAAATGTAGTAGTTAAGGACAATAAAACAAAAACATGCCTTCTAATTGATATGTCAGTACCAACAGATAATAACACATCAGTCAAAAAAAGATAAGAGACAAATACAAAGACCTGGAAATAAGAATTGAAAAAATATGGTACCTTAAAGCTACCATCATGCCAATAAGAGTGGGAGCCCTGGGTATGATCAAGGAAGAGACAGATGAACACATTAACAAGATATCTAGTACTCCCAACTTATATGAAATACAAAAAATTGCTCTTTGTAGAACTGCTCGTCTCCTCAAGAGGGTACTATCAATATAAGAAATGAAAGAATAACACATCCCCAAAGAAGCAGCAAAGAAAAAAAAAAAACAAACATAGAATGCATATAATCACTGCTTTATGCTGTCACCCTAGTCGTTTTGCATAAAGACCCAGTGAAAGATTGTAAGAAACCTAAAGTAAAGCTGAAAATTAATTAATAACATTATCAATAAAGCAATTCTTTTTTTCTTCATCTCTAAAATCTTTATTTTAGAAATTCTTTACAAGAAAGGTTAAGCAATTATGAGCCTGTTCAGTATTCAGATGGGTAGTAATGATAATAATGGATGATGATATTTGCTAAAAATACAACAGGAGACTGTTATACATATTAAAAATACACAGCCAAAATATAGGAATGGAATCTGACATTGAAAAATCTACCATGCAGATAATGAAAAAAAAAGAGGGGGGGGTAGAAACAGCCAAATGAGGAAAGCATTAAAATACTTGGAGAAAAGAAAAATTACAAATACTTGGGAATATTGAGAGTGGACAATATCAAACAGATCTGAAAAAAATATGAAAAGAATACCTGAGAAGAACAAGAAAACTTTTGAAACCAAGCTCTGCAGCAGAAATCTCATCAAAGGAACAAATATCAGGGCAGACCCTCTTGTAAGATACTCTGGACCATTCTTAAAATGGACAGGGGAGGAACTCGGATTAATGGATCAAATAACAAGGAAATTGATGACAACCCAAGAGATGACACAGACTTTATATGCCAAGAAAATATGGAGGAAGAGGATTCAGCAACATTAAAGATTGCATAGATGCAAGGAATCAAAGAATGCACAAAGAAGAGCAAATAAAGACAAATAACAGCAATGGGAACATAAAAACACAGGAAAAAAAAACCCAAAAATACCTAGAAAACTGAAATAGGAAGAAAAAAAATGTATTGATATTTCAACCAACAAATTGCACATGGGAAGATCTGAACATAGCTAAGAGAGAGAGAAACTGAATCTCTTCTCAAAGCAGCACAAAATAATGCCATAAGAACCAATTATATTAAAGTGAAACTGATAATACGCAACAGAATAGCAAGTGTAGGTTATGTGGAGAAAGAGAATACAGCAAACTAGTACAAAAGGAATACAAGACTAGGCGTGACCGAGTGGGAATTGCGCAAGATTAAAATTTGACCATATCACCAAATAGTTTATGCACAAACCAGAGATATAAACTGATCACCAAATTCCGACCAAGACACCAGACCTTGTATTGATAAGAAAAAAAGAATGTGGCATCAAATGGATTTTGCTGTTCTGGAGGGTGGGCCTCAGAGTGAAAATGAGAGAAAGGGAAAAGACAAATATTTGGATCTTGGGAGAAAGCTGAAACAATTGTGGAACACAAAGGTGGCCGTGATGATAATTGTAGTTGGCACACTTGGAACTGTGGCCAAAAGACTTGGGAAAAAGTCTGGTGGTATTGAAGATCAGGAATATAAAGAATATCCAGGCCACAGTATTGTTAAGAAGAGTCCTGAGAAGACTTGTTGTTATACAGACTCTAGTGAAAGACCATTAACACTGGTGTGAAAAACTCACAAAGAGTAAAATAATAATACCATTATACACAGTTTTAGATAAACCACCTATTATTATCTTCACCCCCAAAATCCTTTAAATTGCAAAATTCAAGATTTAATTTATAGATATATTATTTAGCTTATTATCTGGAAAAAAATCATCTGAGAAATTCAATATATCCATGATTTTTTTTTATTATAGATAATAAATAATATGTTTTATATATTATAGATTTTTCCATTCTGTAACTGAACAATACCCTAATTATATAAGCTTACTGTACTCACCAAAATCATAGTCTACATTAATGGACTGATTTTAAGCTCTTACCCAGGCTGTTTTATGCTTCTACCCTTTGACTCTAAGAAGCTGAACCTTAAATAACAAATGTCCCATTATACTACATCAATGTGGCACATGAAAAAAACCACCAGTTAAGAAAGATCCAAATTACTTACTTGACATCTTGAGAAAACAACAATCGCAATATGCCTCTCATCCTTTCATGTAATGGCAATTGGGTGGGGTCTGGATTCTTTTCTGGTTCTATCAATCCAAGAATGCAGTAACCAAGAGGATTTTCAATATCTGCATACGACTGCAAAGATAGATTTCAAAATAACTTTTCAAATCAATATTTGAATTCTTGTTTTAAAATTCTCACTTGAACCGTTGATCCGTTAATCCATTACTAACAGTCACCATGGAAATTCCACTTCTTATGTTATTTTGATAATTTTTACAAAGAAAATTTTATTAGATTTTTAAGAAAATGCATTCAATTCCATCATATTACTTGATGGAGTCTGTTGCTGTGGTCATTTTTTTAATAATCAAAATTCCAGATATAATGGAGACAACTAGGAAAAAATTAAAATATTTCACTTCTACCTAAACAGAAGCATTGAGATCATCATGGACTGACATTAAAACAGGCTCTCAACAGATTGATGAATTGTCTAGTGATAATAATAAAAAAGAAAGATGAAATAAGGAATAACTAGTTTTTTAATTGTGAGTTCATGTAAAAAGAAATAAAGAACTTATCACTGAGTCATGAGCCCTACACTGATACCAAGTGATTAATTGGGACATCAAATGACTAATTCATGGCTTTGGCTTTGTAAACAAAAATCAAAAAGGAACTAGTCCACGCTACTGCAAGTATGTTTATAGCTAATAAGACAAATGCAGGGGTTAAAGTGCCATTTTATGGTAGTAAATGAGTTCAAACTTTAGTCATGCTATTAGATTTACTTTCAAGCTGAGAAAAGTATGAGTTCCTTTATATCCCCAACAAAGATGAGAGAAAGAAAGACAGCCAGCCAATGTAGGACAGGTAACCA
Source organism: Sepioteuthis lessoniana (assembly GCA_963585895.1). Taxonomy (NCBI): domain Eukaryota; kingdom Metazoa; phylum Mollusca; class Cephalopoda; order Myopsida; family Loliginidae; genus Sepioteuthis; species Sepioteuthis lessoniana. Next base: position 613,985 of record OY757932.1, on the reverse strand, counting down.
TGGTCATCATAATCAGACTGCAGCTGAAACTCTGGACAAGCTTTAATGGCAAAGTGTTGCAGTTGCTGTTCTTGCAGTTTTTATCATTGGGATACCAATTAACTAATGGCAAAATAATGTGATTCATTCATATCTAGACTGGATGAATGAAGATCAAGAAAGGAGTGGTCCACATTGACTGTAGATTAGTTTGTGGCTGACAAGAACAATGTGCGATAGGCAGTAGCTGAAGCTGACGTTCTTGTCACGGTTTGATGGGATAGTTTTTGTCCTTGATTAATAGGATTATCAACTGACTTGTAGGTAAAAAATTTGATTAATAAGGATATCAATTGACGAATAGGAAAAAAAAGAAAGGAGAAATGGCTTACTTGTAAGACAGGGAGGACATGAGATAAACAAGTGATGAGATCTTGCCACATTTCTCCTTCCAGAAGAAGTTGTCCTTGTAATAAATACAACATGATATCAGAAGCCGACTGAGAAATCTGAAAAACAAAAACATTTACCAGATCAAGTTTATTATTAATAATCAAACATCAGAAATGATGAGAATATATAAAAGCTGTTTTTTCTAAATGGCATTATTTGTTTTTAAAGAAAAGTAATCATTTCTAATTTGCTGAAAAGAAAATGTGTTGCCCCAAAGAATGGCAAGGGGAATTCTATGAAATGTCCCTCAATGTGTTTGTCTCTTCACTTGAAAGTGTCACACTAATAAAACAGAAAGAGAGGAAAGGGCTACTGTAAACCCACAGACAGAAAAATGGATGCTATTAGTAAAGTGAAAAGCTTTTTGATTGTATGATTGCCAGTAATGCTATTACAACTAAGTAATTATCAAACATAGTGAATATAATGAACATGTAAATATTTTATTTTCTGAAAAAAATCATTACATAGAAATTTAAACATATCAATTTTTTCATGGATTATTACTAGTGAGAATGTAACTATATACTCATGTATATGGGGTAAATGTCTAATTTTTAAGCCATAAATTATCACTGACCAACACATACAGAATAACTTTGCAAAAAGAACTAGGAACAATCCTTAGAAAATTGCATAAATTAATGAGAGATCAAGTTTTGAATTCCTAATTTTAAGCCAAAAATTCACACTGACCTTCGGGTCATATGATCAGATTTTTAAGCACCAAAATATTGACACTGACCTTAGCATGAGGAATAATTTTGTAATGGTGAAATTTGAAAGGACTTCAAAAATTAATTCCAGACAATGATTCTGTGACCATAAATCAAAAGCCAACATATATGAATATTGTGAACTATGTGACTATATTGTATATTTGTAAATACATATGGCGGGGGAGAGGATTCCTCATGGTGTAATGGTTAAAGCGCTAAACTGCAGAATCGTAGTAAATGAGTTTGAACTCAAGTCATGCTATTATGTTTACTTTCAGACTAAAACCCTTGGGAAAGGTATGAACCTCCTTAGCATCACTGCAGCTGTTCTAGAAGGATGGCTTTGGTATTAAATAACCCATGAAAGTTGATATGCCATTAGACAAAGAAACCTAGACGTAAACATATATGGGTGTAGGTATATGCATATCCCTAAAAGGATCGCCCAGATGATATGGATGTGTAAATGTATATATATATATATCCATATAAGAGTAGGCACGAGAAAGTATGTGAATGGTGATATCAGAAGAAGTAATATAGGTGAAAAATTCAAGATTTGGTTTTATTTACTTTATTGGTACTAAATGGAGGATGAAAGCCCGTTTAATTACCAGCACTGGTAGTCTGTTTGCATGGGAGAGGTAGGAGGGGGATTATTGGGATGCAGCAAAGGGCAGCCAAATAGAGATGGGACACTGGCCAAAGTAGCCAGAGAGAGTTGGGATGGGGAACCTAAAACCCTGTATCACATGTGGTGCCCTTCTTTATATTCTTGATATTGGTAATAAAATGGTTCATTTTTCCATTCTTGTCAAGTGTATAATTTATGAGAAAAAAAAGGAAACTTCTTTTTTCAAGAAAAATGGTGAATAAAAAAAAGAAATCAACCAGACCAATCCATTTCAACTACATTAAGTAAACCAAGAAAATTCAAATTGTATCTTTTTATAATATGCAATACAAAATATTTCTTACCTTTTTATTTGGATCAGCCATACCAAATGATACAATCTCAAGTAAAATAAGAGGATGGATCATAAATTTAGTGTTTAATGGTAAAGAGGAAGAAGGATTTGCAGCTGCTTCATTGATATTTAGTGATTCCTATCAAAGAAAAGAAAATATTATAAATTATGTAATGATTGTGACAATTTAAACAACAAAACATGGGCCTAACACATCACTCAATAAGGCTCAGACCTGACATATAGATGGTGCCACTAATAAAAAAAATCCATGTGATTTTTAAAGTACTAACCTCCAAATGGCATGTGTCAAAATTTGAGCCCAATCGGATTATTAGTTTACAAATTACAGTTATTTAAGACAATGCACCGTGTCACAAGTTGATTGAAACAATGGAAAAAACTACATGAATTGCACTTTGAATTGCTTCAGCACCCACCCTATTCTCCAGATCTGGCCCCCAGCCACTACTGGCTATTTGCAGATCTCAAAAGAATGCTTCAGGAAAAGAGATTTGGCTCCAATGAAGAGGTGATATCGGAAACTGAGGCAGAGGGTTAGAGAACCACATCAATCCTAGGCAGAGGGTTAGAGAACCACATCAAATTATTCTACAAATAAAGGCATCAAATTGTTAGAGAAGCATTAGAATCAGTGTATCACTCTAGAAGGAGAATGTTGATGAATAAAGTTGAATTTTGCCTGAAAGTTGTTGTTTTATTAGTTAAGCCTGGGGTTTATTGAGTGATGTGTTATGAGTCAGACAAAATAAAAGAGTTGAGTAATACTTTGATGGAGGAGCCTCAGTAAAACTAGGAAGGCTCGGAAGCCTCGTTGGTCAGAGGATCAGCATAAGGTATAGAGAGCCTTTGATCAAAGGCAGAATGTTTAGAGAGCAAATCTTTGATTCTAGGCAGAGAATTTAAAAAATAAGCCTTTGAGTCAAGACAGAGAGAGCTACCCAAATCCTAAACAGTGAGTTAAGGAGCCTCAGTAAAACTAGAAGAACTGAGTAGAAGCATAAATCCTAGGCAGAGGGTTAGAGAACCACATCAATCCTAGGCAGAGGGTTAGAGAACCACATCAATCCTAGGCAGAGGGTTAGAGAACCACATCAATCCTAGGCAGAGGGTTAGAGAACCACATCAATCCTAGGCAGAGGGTTAGAGAACCACATCAATCCTAGGCAGAGGGTTAGAGAACCACATCAATCCTAGGCAGAGGGTTAGAGAACCACATCAATCCTAGGCAGAGGGTTAGAGAACCACATCAATCCTAGGCAGAGGGTTAGAGAACCACATCAATCCTAGGCAGAGGGTTAGAGAACCACATCAATCCTAGGCAGAGGGTTAGAGAACCACATCAATCCTAGGCAGAGGGTTAGAGAACCACATCAATCCTAGGCAGAAGGTTAGAGAACCACATCAATCCTAGGCAGAAAGTTAGAGAACCACATCAATCCTAGGCAGAGGGTTAGAGAACCACATCAATCCTAGGCAGAGGGTTAGAGAACCACATCAATCCTAGGCAGAGGGTTAGAGAACCACATCAATCCTAGGCAGAGGGTTAGAGAACCACATCAATCCTAGGCAGAGGGTTAGAGAACCACATCAATCCTAGGCAGAGGGTTAGAGAACCACATCAATCCTAGACAGAGGGTTAGAAAACCACATCAATCCTAGGCAGAGGGTTAGAGAACCACATCAATCCTAGGCAGAGGGTTAGAGAACCACATCAATCCTAGGCAAAGAGCTGAAGAACAGCTAAATCTTAGACAGAAGTCTAGGAAACTCATTGATCCTAGACAGAGGGTTAGATAATCTCACAATTCAGGACTAGGGAGCAGTATAAATCCTAAGTGAAGTCAAAAGAACTTCACTGATCCTAGTTAAATGGTTAGGAAGTCATACTGTTCCTTGGCAGTGGGCTAGGGAACCTCACTGATACTAAGCAGAAGTCAGAGGAGCAAAATTGATCCAAGACAAAATATACAGATTCTATACAATGATCCTAGGCAACAGTACTTATACATGCATAATGCTGTCATTTTTGAGAAAAGTTATCCAAACTTAAAAGTAAAATAAAGATGTTTACCTTGATGACCTTAAGGCAATGTTCATAGGATATTTCCTTAATTTTAGAATTGGGATGGGCAAGTAAGTGGCACAAAATCTCCCTGGCTTGTTTACCATTGCACGATGTGTCAGAGATTGCAAGGTTGGCACAACTAAAATAGTAGAAAGATTCAAATGACTATTTTTATCAAAATGAGATGGAAAAATTATGAGCGATAATTAATAAGTTCATGATTTAACATACAAGGATATTTATGCAAATTTTTTTTCTTAACTAATACTAGGAAGAAGTCTAAAAAAATTTCTGTGTTAATAACTCTTTTCATAGTTTTTAAATATTAGCAGATAGGATAAATAACAAAACCAATCAATATGTCTATCATGATATAGATTAAAGAGATTTCTTTTTTTTATAATATTGATTAAATAACATAAGCAACTTACAATTCTGAACAGAAGTCAATGTAACTGCAAATAAAATCTGCATGCATATGGTAAGGAACACTTAATAAAGCTTCTTCAGCAAGGTTTAGTAATTCTTCTATGCTTCCATCAGACTGCAATGAAAAAAAAAAAAAAAAAAGGCATTCATCATTAATCATCAAACATACATAATTATATGTTTAAGTAGTTGCACAACTATTTACCCATAGATGGGGGCTAAGAAAAGAGGAAATGGATTCATGCCTTTCCCAAGGGCATTAGTGTAAATGGGAATGCAAATAGCCTCCTCCAGGATATTGAAGTTGGCTTGACAAGCCCATTTCATAATACAATAATTGTTTTATAATACCATTTCAATAGAGATAAACAAGGGCCTTTGGTTTGGTTTCTTTTTTAAATGGCAAATCAAACATTTTGGATTATTTAATACCAAAGCCATCTTTGAAGAACAGTAGTACTATTTAACCCATAGCTGGGGGGAGGGATAAGAGGTCGGTTGGGTTTTATGGCATTTCAACATCTCATGGGTTATTTCAAGCCAAATCCTGTTTATGTATATATCAAATATATACGAATTGTAAGCATATATTTTGTAGTTTAACATTTTTAGACAAACCAAAGCTCACTTGTTTGCATACAGATAATAAGACTTGGAAGAACTATTTTAGCTAACACCAGTACAAGGATAAGAGGGCTGATGCCTTTCCCAATGAATGCAAAATGCACACAAACCTGGGCTGAACACAAACAACTAAAAGGGAAATATGCACATGATAGTTTCATTGTAACTGAATTTAATGGGTACAAAGACTTTCACTGACACTTATAACAATGAAGTAGGTGGGTGAGACCAGTTTCACAACTGCAACTGATATACCATTGATCACAGTGACTGACTTGCACACACTCATTGAAGACAAAAACCAGTTGATGCAAGAAACCCACATTAGCTTTCATTTCTTTTTATCCTCTACTCCCTCCAGCCAGCTAGCATACATGTAATTCTGTATCTTTCATTTCTTTTTATTCTCTACTCCCTCCAGCCAGCTAGCATACATGTAATTCTGTATCTTTCATTTCTTTTTATTCTCTACTCCCTCCAGCCAGCTAGCATACATGTAATTCTGTATCTTTCATTTCTTTTTATCCTCTACTCCCTCCAGCCAGCTAGCATACATGTAATTCTGTATCTTTCATTTCTTTTTATTCTCTAGTCCCTCCAGCCAGCTAGCATACATGTAATTCTGTATCTTTCATTTCTTTTTATTCTCTACTCCCTCCAGCCAGCTAGCATACATGTAATTCTGTATCTTTCATTTCTTTTTATCCTCTACTCCCTCCAGCCAGCTAGCATACATGTAATTCTGTATCTTTCATTTCTTTTTATTCTCTACTCCCTCCAGCCAGCTAGCATACATGTAATTCTGTATCTTTCATTTCTTTTTATTCTCTACTCCCTCCAACCAGCTAGCATACATGTAATTCTGTATCTTTCATTTCTTTTTATCCTCTACTCCCTCCAGCCAGCTAGCATACATGTAATTCTGTATCTTTCATTTCTTTTTATTCTCTACTCCCTCCAGCCAGCTAGCATACATGTAATTCTGTATCTTTCATTTTTTTTTTCTGTTATTCTCTTTTTTTTTTTTTTTTCAGATATTTATTCCAATATAAATTATGCATTTTTTTTTTTTCCGTCTTTTTACATTGTATTAGTTATTAATCATAAAAAAATTAAAATAGTTTTGAATTTCTAGAGGTTGATTTTTTTCTTTTCTTTCTTTTTGAGTGTGGGTGCAAAATTAATTTTTTTTTTCAAACTTTACAGAAATCATCACCCTTTTCTCTTCTATCGTAAAAAATCTTTTTTAGTAGTAAATCCATTTTCATTTTCATGAGGCAAGACCACTAGCAAAACATATCTATCTGATTTTCAACATTATCTTCTTTCTTATATTGTTAGGTTTAATTCCAAACTTAACTCAATGTATATATATATATATATATATATATATATATACACACACACACCCACGCACACTCACTCACTACAATGTTGCAATCGAGCATGCTAACCACTATGTCTTGGAACTTCCTCTTGACTGACTAGGAAGTCAAAAAATTATTCACCAGATCAACACAAATGAGCACAGTCTTTGTTTTTTTAAATTCATAAAAATTCTGGAGTTCACTCACCATTTTACTTTTAGATAGAAAATAGCAGGTGCGCTGTAGAGAGGTGCATACTCGTGCTGTTTGTGTATAAACGAGATATCGTTTATTGGCAACTTTATGTAAATAGCCAAGCATTGTAGAATGAAGATCTGGCCACATTTGTGAAAGGCACTCATCAAATACAACCAATTCCAGAGCTGAGGACAAAGAGTCAGGAACTGGAAGTTTTATCTGGATAATGAAATTAAAATAGTAAAACATCACAAGTCAACAGGAAAAGTTTTAAATGAACTCATTATTACATACTGTTGGGTTAAATGGACTAACCTTGAAGCAACTTGTAGGAAAATATTTATAAGGTCTGAATGGATTACACAACTGCTGTCTTCATTGTAATAAAGTGTTTCTATCAAACTAATTCTCCTGAATAGTCTGTATTGATTGGAAGTCAATAAAAGTGGCAACAAGGATCTCAAAACTTTAGTGGTAACAACAAGAAAAAGATATTCACCAGAAGAGAGGAGATAAAATTTAATTGCAACAGCAGTGTCCAGAACAATAACAGTTGCGGGAAGTATCGTTAATTTTATTCTTCTTAGCATTTTTTTTAATCATTAAAATATATATATAAACTGCTTTATATCATACTCAGAACAACTGGGACTACAACTTTTGGTGAGAGTTGATCATAAGTCAAAGAACCTTCCTCTCTTAGTTGAGCTAAGAACTTTTCAGCACTATGTGTCCATCTGCATTTCCAGAGAACTCAAATTAGAAAAAATGCATACAAATGTGTGAGTGCGTGTATATCAATATAGTCTAAGAAGATTTGTATACACACACACATGCAGGTGCTATTATAGTATATGTTCTATCACAGTATTTGAGGTCTACCACATTTTTGAATGTGTCTTCCAGCTAATCATTGGCCAACAGTAAACCATCAAGCAAACTTTGTTGATCCAAATACAGGGGTACATACTTCAGAAATAGAATCATTATGGCTGGATGCCAAATTTGAACCTTTGAAGAAAAGATGCAAGGAGGAAATTGGAAAGCACCCCCTGTGTATAAATATGGAAGCACCAATGCTAAATGAGGTCTTCAAATGCTATCTTGCTAGGAATGAGTCATGTTGGTCAATATAAGCATAGCAAATCTCTAAAATAGGAAAAATATGAAAAAATAGCTATGTGACAGTGTCTTTTATTCATGAAAAAGCATTTGGCACTAAGATTAATAAATACGATTAAACTAAGTCTAAGATGCCAGATTCTGTTACCTTGTCGACGGGAACAAGTTGTTTTAAAAAACATTCCAAAAAAGAAGCAAGACCTAGGAAGATTTGTCTATGTTCTCCAACATCCTGGTCTCTGTTGTGTGAAGTCTTGTTACTATGGTGATGATGCTGCATCAAGTTGCTAATGGATTCCAGACATTTTGTTAAGTATGTCACCTAAAAGAAAATGTTAAAAAAATTATTTATAATAAAATTCCTTTCAAAGACAATTATCTAAATAAGGGGTCATAAACATGACCTGTCAACTATGTATCTATGATCCTATGTGCAAGGTCTGGTGTAATGGTTAAGTAATTGTTACTGAATTCTCACTGGGTGCCTCCTATTTTCTGGCCCTGTGCCAAACTAAGAAAAGCTTAGTAAATGATTTCTCATCTGTGGCCTTTCTAAGTGAGAGATTTCAAAAAATGTTACCCTTCACGAATTTTGATTGATTGATTTTAATGGCATATCAACCTTAGTAAAAATAATTTACAATTATATAGTATCAAGTATTCCTATCTAATACTAATAATCTATAAGTTATATAGCATCAAGTATTCCAATCAAATATGAATCATTTTTAAATAGATTTGCCTCATAGATGAGACCCTCGCAGGTAATACCATTCTGGGTCAGTATAGACTAAGGAGTCAATGAAGAGTTACACTACACTATCCAGATCTATAGAACTAGAGCCTCACCACCAAATGCAATTTTAGTATTGTACTCAGGACAGCCTTTTTGATAGGAGGAAGGGGCCTTACTCATCTGCAAGGGGGATACAGTCAGCATGTACTCAGGACAGCCTTTTTTGATAGGAGGAAGAGGCCTTACTCATCTGCAATGGGGATACAGAGTGCCGACCTGGACAACTTGCCAAATTCTATATGGTTCTGCAGACAGGATTTATGACACCGGATGATTGGGAAAGCTTCTTCATTGAAGCAGGTATATCCACTGGCTCGGCCAAAACTCATGCAACAAAGTCTGCGGATGAGAAGCAGACAAGGGAGAGCCTACAGATGCTAGATTGATCTATGCTGAAGGAGCTAGGAGTCACATTAATGGAAGAAGCTCTGTGCATCCTTAAGCAGGTTAAAGAAGCCACCTTCCAGACAACCTATACTCAGGCACCAGCAGCCAAGTTTCCCAAGCTTAATCTTGAAATGACCCCACAACAATTCAGGGAATTCCGAATTGATTGGGATGTCTTCACCAAGATGACAAACATGCCGAGGTCTCAGGCCAATGTCCATCTATACAATTGCATTGACGAAGCTGTGCAAAATGCTATAATCAACACCCACCCAAACTTCTTCACCAGTGATCCAGATAAGCTACTTGACATGGCAGAAACATTGGTCACTCAGAGATCAAACCCTATCGTCCATCGCCTTGATTTTGCCTCCATGTGCCAGAATGAAAATAAACCAATACAAAACTACCCTGTCTGCCTTAGAGTCATAGCCTTTGATTGCAACCATTGTTTTTGAATGGGCAATTACCACCCATGTCTGGCCCGGGCGCCCATATCCACCACAAAGAGGAAGCAGTTCTCAAAGCCAGACATAACCCAATTCCCATGCCTTTTCACTTTAAAGAACCAGTAAGGCAGGCCTTTTGGCAGGCTCACTGATTAGTGTAGCATGATGGTAATTACTGCCAAGAGAATTGTAAATGGCAACACAGGAGCCCAGGGGTCATTGGACAACAACCATGCAGTAAGAGCTATCCTCCAATACAGGAATACGCCCATCCAGAACATCAGGCTTTTCCCTGGCAAACTGCTACTCCACCGACAGCTGCATGACTTCATACCATCTCAACTAACTCTCTACAAGCTTCACGCAAATTGGATAGCCACAGCCCAAAATCATGAGATGGTTCTATCCCGTCAGAACATTCAACTCATAGAGCGATATAACCCCACAGTGCACACCCTATGCCCCCTTCAAAAAGGACAAATAGTTGCCATACAATGAGTTAATAGAGACAATACGAAAGGGATTCCCAAAGACATGCAGCTTCACTGCACTTGAGGGTCCATGAATACTGGGAAGTGAAGCACTGCCTCAGTGTTGACAATGGATTAGTGCTCTTAGATCAAAGAATCATCATCCCAACTTCTCAACACACAAAGGTTTTACGTAGCCTGCATTCTGCGCACCAAGGTGAAGTTGGCATGAAGGCCTATGCCAATGAATCTGTTTATTTGTTCAGGATGAATGCCTCAATCTCTAACTTTAGAGCAAAAAAAATCACCATAAGTTAACCAAAAGAACCAGTCCATTGGCCATTTCAGCAGATTGCACATGAACCTCTTCCATATTGGGAACCATGGATACTTAACATGTGCTGATAGGTTAACTGGTTGGCTGATTCTATACCACTTGATCGACAAGCTAATACCTCAAGGCTTATCTCAATTTGCCAAGACATATTTCAAACCTATGGCACCCTGAGGAACTCAGCAGTGATAGTGTTCCACCCTTCACATTCTTCCCATTCAAACAGTTTTTGGAGAACTGGACTGTAAAGCACAGGCTATCATCTGCCGTTTACCCTCAATCCAATGGTCGGGCAGAGCTTGCTGTCAAGCCAGCTAAGAGAATTGTAAATGGCAACACAGGAGCCCAGAAGTCATTGGATAATAACCCCACAGCAAGAGCTATCCTCCAATACAGAAATACGCCCATCCAGAACATCACGCTATCTCCTGCTCAACTGCTACTCCACCGTCGGCTACGTAACTTCATACCATCCCAACCAACACTCAACAAGCCGCACGCAAATTGGATAGCTGCAGCCCAAAATTGTGAGATGATTCTATCCTGCTGGAACGCTCGTCTCATAGAGTGATATAACTGCACAACGCACACCCTATAACCCCTTCAAAAGGGACAAATAGTTGCAATACAATAACCGAGCACCCACCGATGGGATGCAAGTCAGGTCATTCAAACCCTTCAAAACCACCAATACCTGGTTCGAGTTGAAGGTTCAGGTAGGATCACCTTGCGAAATCGTTAATTCCTCAGGAAGCTTGAAATACCACTTTCAATTCTTAGTGCTGTGCCCGAGCCCCCTACACCAGATCAAACAAGGTTCCATAAGCCCAATACACCAGTGCTGCAAACCACAGACACTGGAATAACATCGTCATACGTATCATCAAACACTGCTCAGACACCTACAATGATACAGGCAAAAACTGCCCGGGCATTGTCCAGATTACTCCCATACAACCAGCCAGGTTTGAAGGAGGTCATCGCCCCCCAAAAAAACCTACTACACATATGCGATGGTGGGGGCGATGTCAAAGAATAACTATAACACTTACTGTCATAAGGGTCACAGCTGGCAGACAAAAATAAAGCAGGCTGTAACCCAATACAGTCCCTGTAACAATACTAAATTGCAGCTGGTATATATATATAATTTAGAAATACCTCCAATCAGAGCCCATGGAATGGACTTGCCCACGTGCACACGAGATGTTCCAGTGTACCATAAATAGCTCTCCTTCTTCTGAGGTTCAGTTTCTAATCACAACTGAGTGATGATTTGGACAACTTGCCAAATTCTATAGTACTCGGGGGGACAGGCTTTTTGAGAGGAGGAAGGGGCCTTACTCATCTGCAAGAGGGATACAGTCAGCATATGCTAAGCCCCACTGACAGGGCAAAAGATGACTAAGATCAGATGAAGACAATAAGAACTCTCATATCAATAGTATTTCTAATTCACACTGGACCTTTTGATGCTAGTTGACATAAAATTATTCACAACTCACAATGTGTCTTGAAGCTGAATTGTTGTCATTCCAAATGCCAAAACTGATGACCTCTTCGAACAGCTTAAGGTCAGAGTGGAGAAGCCTGAGAATAACAAAAACTTGACCAAGATCAACAGTCCCCTCTAGCAGAGTCAACCCAGAAGACATCAATTCAACACAAAACTGGGGCAACATTAGTTGTTGAGATTGGGATACAGTCTCTGTTTCTAGGTCTTCAGGGGGAAAGACAGGCACATCTCCAATAGACTGGAAAGAGGACCTGCAAAATTAAAAAAATAAAAATCAATCACCTACAATTACTACAAATCAATATTTATGAATAAACACTGAACTTCAGCTTGCTTTTACAAACACATATGTTGCTTTATAAATGCTTGCTTAAAAGAACACGGAAGTTGGCTATTAAGTTGTTGTCAAGTCAGTTTCTAGTGTAACACTCTGGATCCTTGACATGGCAGTACAGAGTTAGACTTGTGAGTGTGTGCATGTCCCGGCGGATTTATGAGCAGGGGTTGGTTGGGTTTTATGGCATATCAACCTTTGTAGGTTATTTAATACCAAATTCATTTTTATGCAAATATTCAGTTCTATTTTAAACAATTCACTTTAGGATTAATACTCAGTTTAATTGTCAAAAACATTTCAATTTCAATATTCAGTTTATTCAAGCAGTTCTATTTCAAACAATTCAGTTCAGCTTAAGTTCGCAGTTTTGATGTTAAAACAGTTCTATTTCAAGCAGTTCAGTTTAGCATAAGTACACAGTTTAGTTCTATTTAAATCCATATATATACAAATCAGTTCTATTTCAAACAATTCAGTTTAGCATGAGTACAGTTTAATTGTAAAAATATTTCTATTTCAACTATTCAGTTTATTCAAAGAATTATAATTCAGCTAATTCAGTTTAGTCTAAGTACAGATTTTGTTTACACACAGTTAAATGTCAAAACAGTTCTATTTTAAACAATTCAGTTTAGCATAATTAGTCTCAATGTCAAAAACAGTTCCATTTCAAACAATTCAGTTTAGTGTAAGTATGCAGTTCAGTTCTATTTAACCCATAGATAGGGCCCTATCAGGTGCTACCATTCCGAGCCAGAGTGGACCTGGGAGCAATGGCAATGAAGGGGTGTTCAGCATTCCTCAAAGCTCACCATCCAACTTTAGTGTCATATCCAGGACAATTAATTGGGAGTGTCTTACCCCTCATCAGAGAAGCAGTTGGTGTATTCTACAGCCCCAGCCGATTGGACAAATGAGCAAGTGTGGGTATATATATATGTGAAGATGTGTGTAGATATATCTATGCACATGTAAAAAAAAAAAAAAGCAAAGAATGAGGAAGTAAGTCAATCATGGGTTTGAACAAACCAACTTTATGACCTTGAATAAGTATGGGACTAAACAACAAATGGGAAAAGGGAACAAAGAAACAGGAAATGACCAAACACTTCCTGTTTTCTCAAAGGACTGGTAGCATGTAGTAAAAAGAGGAACCCATCAAAGGCAGTTGATTAGAGAAAGCAGCAAGAATGGGAAATGCACTGAGACTTGGCCGTCACTCCTAAAGCTGAGGTGATCTGCAAGAATCTGACCAGGTAGAATTTGTGCTAGATTTATGGGAATAAGGGAAAGGTCCAAAGTAACACACACATCCTCATATGTGAGCAAGTTCAGTCCTTCAAACTTTGTCTTTTCTGACACCACCTCAAGCTCTGTGCAATAAACACAGTGTGGGGGTCACACAAACTAGTGATCAAATGCACAGGGTCAAGGTGTGCCATCACAACTAGTGCCATAACTAGGATAGAGCCAGAGAAAAGTCGTTGAATAAGAGAAAAAGAAATCTCCACAGCGGAAGATCATTCCAGGGAAGAAAGAGACAGAAGGTGTTGCAGGTGGAGGAAGGGAGAAAGAGAGGAAAAGAGAAAGGAGGAAAGAATGGAGAGTTGTAGGCAGAAGATTAAAAAAATCTATATGTGTATCTATGAGCATGTGTTTGTGTGAAGAAAAAATTCCCCATACACAAAGAACTCTCTAGAGATGATATTTTTGTTTGAAAAAAAAAAAGAAAAAAAAAGAGAAACCTGCAAAAGTAAAGAGTCTGCCTTTATCACCCAATCCTCATTCTCACCTGGTCGCAAAATTAATTAGTGAAAAATTTAGTAAAAAAAAACAAAAAAATACATAAATAAATAATCTATTTCATTTTTGTGTATCTGTAGGTTGTCAACTGTTTAGGAGAATTTTTTGTTGTCGTCTTGGTCTTGTGGGTACAGTAAGGATTTGAAGGAATTTTTTTCCCTCCGCCCCTTTTTCCATGTTTTTACCTTTAGTGGTCAAAAGGTTTTGAAGTCAGTTTAGTGTGTATTTTTTTTTATTGTCTCTTCAGAGAATTCTAACAATATTTTTTTTAAACTAGAGAAGTGATAAGGCTCATTGATTAAAAAAAGAAAGGAAGGCATTCTCTCATAATCCTTTTCCAGTGGTGCCTTTCTTTCAGTTTTCTCTCTCTCATTCAAAAAAAAAATTCTTTTGTATTAATTAAAGAAAACAGAGGAATGGGTTCTTGATTTTATACGGGGAAGATGAAAAAGATAATGATGGCATGCAATGTAAAAGAGGAAAAAGAGTAACAAAGCAAAGAGAAGGCTAGAGAAGTGATAGAAATAAAGAGAAGATTTGAGGGTAGGCAAGGAGGAAGAAGAAAAAAAGAAAGAATGATGAAAAGAAAAAGGGAAAAGAAATAGAGAGGCAGGAAATTTATGATGGATAAATGAAGAAAAAGAGAAACAGTTATAAAGCAGGGGAAGAAAGTGAGGTTCAAATAAAAAAGGAGAAGAAAAAGAGACAAATAAAGAGAGTAGTTTAAGCTTTAAGTCAATTGATCAATGCAGAGCTGCACAAAGATATGAGTGCAGGTGGGTGCCTACATGGGGCTCCTCACCCCCCTCCCTCCAAAAGAAGAAAAAGAGACAAATAAAGAGAGTAGTTTAAGCTTTAAATCAATTGATCAACGCACAGCTGCACAAAGATATGAGTGCAGGTGGGTGCCTACATGGGGCTCCTCACCCCCCTCCCTCCAAAAGAAGAAAAAGAGACAAATAAAGAGAGTAGTTTAAGCTTTAAATCAATTGATCAACGCACAGCTGCACAAAGATATGAGTGCAGGTGGGTGCCTACATGGGGCTCCTCACCCCCCCTCCCTCCAAAAGAAGAAAAAGAGACAAATAAAGCTTTAAGTCAATAGGTCAATGCAGAGCTGCACAAAGATATGAGTGCAGGTGGGTGTGTACATGGGGCTCCCCACCCATCCCCCCCAAAAAAAGAAGAAAAAGAGATATATAAAGACTGCAGTTTAAGCTTTAAGTCAATTGATCAATGCAGAGCTGCGCAAAGATATGAGTGCAGGTGTGTGTGTACATGATGCGCCCCACCCTACCAAAAAAAAGGACAAGAAAAGGAGATAAATAAAAAGAGTAGTTTAAGCTTTAAGACGATAGGTCAATGCAGAGCTGCAAAAAGATATGAGTGCAGGTGGATGTGTACATGGGGCACCCCACCCCACCGAAAAAAAAAAGACAAGAAAAACAGACAAATAAAGAGAGTAGTTTAAGCTTTAAGTCAATAGGTCAATGCCGAGCTGCACAAAGATATGAGTGCAGGTGGGTGTCTACATGGGGCTCCCCATCCAAAAAAAAAGGAGAAGAAAAAGCTGAAGCACAATTAATGTTGACTAGCTGTGTTTGATTTCCTTTTTATGCTTTTGTATTGTTCATTTCTGTTGTTGTTAGAAATTATTAAGGGTTAAAACAATGTTTTTTTGGGGAGTGGGAATCAAATCATCCTGTAATTTTTATTATTCCTTTTATTTTTTTTCTGATTGGAAATATCATTTTTTTATAGAATGATGGGAAATAATGACTAGTCAATTGGGTTGACGCCTCCAGTAATGGTAGTGCGTAGGATGGTGAAACCCTCCAGATTGTGTAATTTTTTGTATTATTTGGTTGGGGGTGATTTCAAAGAGAATGTTGGTTCCTCCAGAATTTTTTTTGAAAAAAAAAACAGAAAGAAAAGAAGAAAAGCCCAGGTTATTATTTGTTTGTTTGTTTTGTGAGGGGTGAATGATTAAACTACTCTATCATTTTGGGGGGGGATTGAAGGATGGAGTAATTGAACACCGCACTTATTTTTGTTTAGAAAAGCAATTTAGGGCTCTTGGATGACATAGTTATGGCAGATGTGAAACACACTGTTAACTAAACAAAGATTTTTTTTTTTTCTAAATGCAAATGGCACATTTTTTTTTTCTTCTCAGTGGCACACCAACCTGAGAAACAGTGCGTCAAATTTTTTTTTTGTAATTTATGAAATAAAGTAAAGTAAAGTTGGCGACCGTAGTCAAGGGGGACTTGAAGGCTCTCTTTTCAATAGCTACTACACCAGGGAGGGCGCTACTTTTTTTCCCTGGATTGCTTCACTTTACCCTCGATAAGTACCTTATATTGCTGAGTGTTAAGCAAGGAGGTATCAAGTACCATTTTTAAAGTCTTTGGTATGATGAAACCTGTGATTGCACCCAGGTCTGCTGGACCATTGGCATACACTCTACCCACTAGGCCAATTTATGAAATAAATGACGAAAATGATTAGGGGAAGTGTATAACATTATGGATCCTTGGTATGGTAATATAGAGTTAGATGTGTGTGTGTGTGTGTGTGTGTGTGTGTGCCACAGTGGACCTTTGATTGGGAGTAGGTATATGTGAATATGTGTGTAGATATATCCATGTGGTATGTAAAAAAAAAAAAAAAAAAAAAAACAAGGAAGGAAGAAGCAGTTCAACACAAATCAATTTCACAACCTTGAATAAGTGCAGAGCTAAAGAACACATGCCAAATCCTGTTTATATATATATATATATATATCAAATATATATGATTTGTAAACATTTTGTTGGTAACATTTTTAAATGAGCCTAGGCTCATTCTTTTGCACACAATTAATGGTTCCAAGTATTCCTATGTATCATTAACAATTCAATTAAACATGTCATTTATTTACACACAGTTAAATGATCAAACAGTTCTATTTCAAACAATTCAATTTAGCATAAGTCATTTGTTCGCACTCAGTTTAAATGTCAGAGTTCTATTCAACCCATAGATAGGACCCTATCAGGTACTACCACTCAGGGGCCAGAGTGGACCTGGGAGTGATGGCAATGAAAGAGTACTCAGCATTCCCTAAAACTCTAGCATTACTGGGGCCTCATCATCAGATTGTTTAATGTCATATCAAGGACAATCATTGGAAGAGTCTTACCCTTCTGCAGAGATGCTGTCGGTTTATTCTACAGCCCCAGCCGAGTGGGTCATCCAGATCACAGTTGAAAAATTGATTGGTTGATTTTAATATGTCAACTAATCCCAGGTTATTTTAGGTGTATATTGTATATTTACATTTTTTGTGCAGTTTATGTTTTTTGCCCACAGATGAAATCAAATATTCCTATCAAATAAAAATAATTTTCAAACAGATCTGTTTGAGCCAGAGGTAGAATTCTAATAGGTACAACTTCTTTGGGCCAGAGTCGACCTGAGAGTAATAGCAGTGAAGAGATAATCTATGCTTCCCAGAATTGGAGCAGCAGCAGCAGCACTAGTAAGCAGTTTAGTATCAATATCCAGGAAACACTTTTTTAAGGAGTGGGAAGTCTTACCCATCCGGAGAAGATACAGTCACAGTATATTCTAAGCCCTACCAACATGGTAAAAAACTGAAAAAAGAAAAGACAAAGAAAAATAATGATAATGCTAAGATGACTGTATCATTGTTTCAGAAAGCAATTAAACATCTTCATTTTTTTATCCTTCTTTCAGTAATAGGATTTCCTTTACAGATTTTAATTACAAAATCACATAATTACTATATTTGGCATATTATATCCTTTCCTTTAAGCTAATTAGTTCGAAACTTTAAAAAAATTTTTTACAAGGCTTTGTTTTTGTCTCACACTTAAAAAAAAAAAAAAAAACAGCCACAGAAACGGAAATTTCAAACCGGCAAACCAGAGTTATCTCCCTTGGTCAGGCATACAACACTATAGAAATCAAATCATTGAAATGAGCAAAAAGAGTCTTCATGCTTATTAAGTTGCAAATTGGACAGAAAGTTGCTTTATTCTTTGATTTAAGATATTTTAGAAGCATTGTGCTAATATGATGTGTCAATTGGTAGTATTATATGATATTTATAGGAAAATCAGATCCTTATAAAATACAAACCTCAATTTTTACCATTTTAACTTTCACAGATTTTATTTCTGAGTTTGCTATCAATAATTAAACAGGAATATTTTTTAATTCGATGGTTGACTGTAGAAAAGTCACAGATAATGCAAGGACCAGAAAATGTAAAAAGAAAAATTAAAAGTTTAATAACAAGTCACAATTGCATAAAGAGTGTTCAAATGAATCAAGACTGAAACTGCATTTACCAAGACAGAAATTGAACAATGAATATGAGATGGGTTCAAAAAGTACCAAGAATAAAGCTGTATTTACCAAGACAGAAATAAACAATGAATGAAATTTTAATTTTCTTAGCATTCAACACATTGATTCCACAGAGTTTTCTATAAGCTGAAGCAGCTCTAAGACTCCTCTTCTGATAGAAAACATGAAGCTGTGCAATTATATTTCTTTTAATGTCTTTTGCAAGGCACATATAACGTAACAGTTATCAACATAGAAAATGGAAACAGCAAACCAAGTTCAAATCTTGGACTAGGCAGTTTGCATTTCACTTCATGGTAATGCCCTTGGGAAAAGCTTGTATCCATCTCTTCTCTCTCCAGCTATGGGTGAATAGTAGGGTAGAACTGATTCTTTAACCTTGGTGGAATGAAAACTCTGAATTCAAAACAGCTGTACTCAACTTAAAAATTGACCTAGTGTCAAAACCCGCTCATGGTGGTGGGGTTGGGTAAATACAGTTTTCTTTTAATGTTCAAACAATCCTCAAATCTTATCCTCGGAATAAATTTTCAGTTGAAGGGACAAGGAAAAGTCACAAAGCACAAGGTCTGATGAGTACAGTGCAGCACTTGCATAATCCTGTGTTTCAATTCTTTTTTTTTCAAAATGGCACTGACTCATTTACATATTATCACTTTATTATACTGTGGACATAAAAGTGAGACTAACGGTAGCTCTCGACAAAAGAGGGTTCATTTGTGTCTGGTGTGCAGGGTAGTAATCTGATCCAAAGGAAGAAACACCGCCATTACGATGAGTCAGTCTGTATGTGAAAGAAAAGTACTCGCCGCTGTTTCAATAATCCACCTTCAGCCCATTTTGAAGGAAAAAAGAGAGGGGGCCCCCGAGTGGAATTTTTATAGGCTGAGGAAATGGATTATGGGTAGAGTGGCGTGAATAAAAACCGACCAATTCCTCTGGTGACGACTTTTTTTTTTTTTTTTTTGTGTCAGTTTCTCGGCAAGAAGCAGAAGCAGAGAAAAGGAGAAACAGGAAAAAAGGTGGAAGAGGAACGAAAAGAGAAGCACAGAGAGAGAGAGAGAGAGAAAAGAAGAGTGAGGAAGAGAAGGAGGAAAGTGGAGGAGGAATGCAAAGAGGGAAGTGGTGTAGCAAGAAACCCGCAAGCACTTTAGACTGAAATCTAAAGGTCCCTGGTTCAATCCCGGGTTCAACACTCAGGGAGATCATTCACCCCAAAACTAGAGGATAGAATTACAGTGCAAAAACCTTCACTTAAACTTCATTTAAATGTTAAAATTTTTAAAAAAATTACAGCTTAATTTCAAATACTTTTTCATCACAACTCATTCAATAAACTCTGAGAATAAAAAGGAGAATTTTGCCTTAAGATAGGAAGTATTGTTTACAGTTATATCTTTTCAAAGAAATCACTAGTGATGGATCCTATCATGTCCCAAAAACTGTCAACATTAATGTCTTTACTGACAGCTACACACAGAATGTTTTTTCTTCTTCTATAGAGTATGTGTCCACTCCATGGATTCTTTTTCACTCAGGCTCAAAGTGGGACAAACCTATGTTTAGTCCATTTGTAAACATTTTTTTCAGTAAAAAATGCTTCTTCTTTGTACACATTACACATTGTTGTATCAATTTCACATGGTTCACACTTCGCAGCCAGCAAAAATTTGATGACAAACCTCTGTTCAAGCCTAGAGCACAGTTTGATTTGTTACCATTTTGAATAGCCTCAAAACAAATATTTTTTGTAAAATTAAAATCATTTTGGCAATAAAACAATTCCAAACAATGCAGAGTTTATGTTTATAGAAAAAATTCTGAAAAAAAAAAATATTTGGCTTTTTTGAAAAAATATTCCCCTTATTTATTGAATAATCCTCATATTATTAACCTATTTTACCTTTTATCACCATAAAATATGCATATTGCATCACAAAATAAACATATAGTGTATGTATTGCATTACATCTTCAGGTTCATCTAACACTGTTGATACTGTAATTTTAAATTTCTAAAATCTTTATTCTTTTAACTGATCATTTGCATTTAAAAAACGTCTTCAACTCATTATTTTTAGTCTTTTCCTTCTTCAGTCACTAAGAAAATGGCAACTGCTCATAATTTGGGAGACTAAAATGTAACTTACAAAAAATAAATAAATAAATAAATAAATAAAAGGAAAGGACAAAGTTATTGTATGGTTTGGTACATTTAATGGCCTATCAACTTCTTATGGGTTATTTAATGCTGAAATTTGATTCATTTGTAAATGCTTGATTTTAATCAAAATCTCATTTTTAATGGTCTAAGAATCGTCTAAGAATTCATATATGCTATACACCTTACAGACTATTGGTACTAATTTTTGTCTTAAATTTGGTTCTATTGTATTGATCCTATTTCATTACACTTTACATAAGATTTTAATGTTTCATTTTCTTTTAAGACTCATCCTTACAAGATCACCATATGCTTAATCTGTAATAAGGTTTGTACATTTGCTAAACAAATTTTTTATTTTAATTTCTTTTAATGACACTTTTTTTTTAATTTGTTTACAATAATCATTTGTTTGCACAGTTACATAGTTTCAAATATTCCTATCTAATACTAATG
Source organism: Sepioteuthis lessoniana (assembly GCA_963585895.1). Taxonomy (NCBI): domain Eukaryota; kingdom Metazoa; phylum Mollusca; class Cephalopoda; order Myopsida; family Loliginidae; genus Sepioteuthis; species Sepioteuthis lessoniana. The sequence goes on along the minus strand of OY757932.1, from coordinate 592,949 downwards.
ATCTTCAAACACATCTATTTGACCTATAAATGAGACTAACAAGTACTACCCCTCCATGTTAAAGTGAATCTAGGAGTAATGATGGTGAAAGGAGTATTCTATACTCCTCAGAACAGGAGCCTCACCACTGTATAGAGTTTTACTTCATACCCAAGACAAACTCTTATCTGGATGGTGAATATAAGTATTATATTTGTACAGATTTTTTTAATGTTTCCACAGATATTTCAGTTTTGGTTTCTTTTGATTTTAATGGCATATCAACCTCTGTGTGTTATTTAATGCCAAAGTCATCCTTGAAGAATGATAACTGTATGATTTAACCCATAGCAGGGGGGGGACAAGGGAGTTCATACCTTTTCAAATGGTATTAGTCTAAAAGTGAACGTAATAATGCAAGTGGAATTAAAACTTACTATAATGTTGCAGTCCAACATGTTAGCCAGTACATAATGGTAAATTCCCCTACAGACATTTCATCAGATAATTCAAGACAAGAAGACAAAAAACATCAACATGCTTGTAAAAAAAAAAAAGTATACCATAAGGCAAGTGCCTAGAGAGCTAAGGCTGAATAATTTTTGTCCTTAATCTCCCACATTAAAAAGACCTTGTGTCAGACCCCTATTCCCTGTAGAAAGGTAAGTAAATACTACCTGCTTGTAGAAGAGCTGTCACCATCCCTGCCATCTCCACGGCATCGTGAGTCACTCTTACCCAAAGCAGAGAACCTTGTATCAGTGGAATGTAGGGAACAACTTCCAGCAGAACCATTAAGAGAAGTGGGGGAGGTGGCACTTGAGTTGAAATCTACAGCAGCAAATAAAGAAAAGTATTTTAAAAACATCAACTGCAAAGAGAAAGACCATTTCTCAAAAATAGCCATAAAATACATGATTTCTATATAAAATAGCAAGAAAAGATAAATTCAAAGCCTTGGCACAAAAGTATCAGTGCAAAGTTAACTAAAAGCATATTCTCACAGATTCTATTTTCTGCACTTAGGTATGTATATACTGTTTGTCTGTTTGGTATTTAATGGCATATCAACCTTTTATTTAATGCCAAATCCATCCTTTTTTTTAGAAGAACAGTAGTAGTACTATTTAACCCATAGCTGGAAGGATAAAAGGGTTCATACCTTTCTCAAGGGTATTTGCTTGAAAGTGAACATAATAGTGCAATTGGAGTTTGAACTTGCACACTAAGATTCTGCAGTCCAAAGTTGTAACCATTACCACAGGGACACCCCATATATATATATATATATATATATATAGTATTATTCAGTCCAGTTAAACCAGAGTTGGGAGTAATTCCTTCAGGACATGAAAATCATTCAAAAACTGAACATTTAAATTTTCCTGGTAGATATAACAGGATGGAAATAAATTTATAATCCTAAAGTAACTGGTCTTTGGTTTTTTCTTAAAGAAAGTGTATATATATATATATATATATATATATATATATATATATATATATATAGTCTTTAGTATGACTCGACCTGGGATTGAACCCAGGTCTCCCGGGCCATTGATAAACACTCTAACCATTATGCTAATGTCCGGTGTATATATATATATATATATATATATATGTATTATTCAGTCCAGTTAAACCAGAGTCGGGAATAATTCCATCAGGACAAAAAAAAATCATTCAACTATGAACATTTAAATAGGATAAAAATAAATTTATAATCCTAATTTGACCAGTTCTTGTTTTTCTTAAAGGCATATATATATATATATATATACACACACACACAAGGTGCTTACAATAAATTTTCCAGACTTTTTTCGTATGGGCACTTTTATTGATAGTACACACATGAAACCCTAGTCCCCTTCAATACACTTGTTGTACCATTCCAACAACTTCTGCAAGGCCCCATGGAAGTCCTCTCATGTGAGCGTGTCAATGACCTTCGTCACAGCCTCTTTCATCTCCTCAACTGTCTCATAATGACAGCCTCTGAGCTTAGGGAATAACCAAAAGTCACAGGGAGCAACGTCTAGACTATAGGGAGGGTGAAGAAGTGTCTTCATGCCCATCTTGGTGAAATAGTCTGTGACAAGGATGGAGTTGTGGACTGGTGCACTGTCCTGGTGACCCGATTTGAAGAGTGTGGGCCTCTTCCCTAGGAATCTCTTCCTGAACTCCCTTAAAACCTCAACATAGTAACCCTAACCCTAACTCTTTGGCCAATCAACTCTGGTGTATTGACTTCCTTACTCCTCCCACACCTCTCATCATCCCTCACAGACTCCCTGCCTTCCTTGAATCTTTTATGCCACTGAAAAACTGATGCTCGATTCATGCAAGATGCTTCAAAAGCAGTCTGAAGCATTCCATACGTTTCTGTGGCATTTTTTCCAAGTTTAAAATAGAATTTTATTGCATATCATTCTTTCAAAGTGTCAGATTGCATTTTTGAAATTCACCATCTGTGACAATCAGGCTTTAGTAGGGTGTATTTCAATTCCAGCTGTAGCTGTTGATTTGAACCTAGAATCATAAAAATTCGTCAGTCATCTCATAAGATGTATAGCAATAAGATACTGAATTTTCAAGAGTCTACGACAATCTTAAATGCCCACACGAAAAATGTCTGGACACTTATCATATGCACCTCGTGTGTATATATATATATATATATATATATATATATATTTATATATACACACACACACACACACACACACACATTATCACCAATAAATAAGAACATTTCAACAAATTTTTATATAAAATTTTCCTCGAAATCAAAAATACCAAGATTTTGTTATTTCTAGCTTCTAGGAATATGACAAAACAGATGTTAGCTGTTATTTATCAAACTAAAAAATTGAGTTATATATATATATATATATATATATATATATATATATATATATATATAAATAAAGGTGCACTTATTTCTGGAGTGCTATATATTCTTATTAAGGTTACTGCGTTTCAAACACTGAAGTCTGGCTATAAATAATACCTAATAATAACCATTTGCATTGGTTGAACATTTACTATTTTTTTTCATGAGGATAGACTGAAAAGTTCATATGATGATGTCATATTTGCTGTTGATGACCTTTTTAACCAATGGGATCCAAACACTGTAATATCGATGGAAGAAGTATGTGGACCACAATGAGGACCATGTTAAAAAATAAACCTCATTTGGTCTCATTCCGTGAGAGTATCTTGGTTAGCCTACAAACCTTTCAGCTGACCCTTGTACATATATTAGTCATGCAATCTGGTTTGACTACAGAGTAATGAGAAATTCTATTGTTATGGTTTGATTCTTTATTTAATGGCATATCAACCTAAATGGGTTATTCAATTCAAAACCCATCCTTGAAGAAGAACAATAGAGGTATTATTTAATTCCTTACTGGGGGGGAATAAGGAAGTTCATACCATTCTCAAAGGTATTAGTCCAAAAGTGAACATAATAGCATGACTGGCATTTGAACTTGTTTATCATCATGTTACAGATCAGTACGCTAGCAACTACACCACAGGGACTCTCTTCTCTATTGTTATAGTAACAAGAAAATTCAGTATGTTATTGCTATACATCTTATGAGATAACTGACCAATTTTTATGATTCCAGGTTCAAATCAACAGCTTCAGCAGGAATTGAAATACACCCTACTAAAGCCTAATTGTCACAGCTGGTGAATTTCAAAAATGCAATCTGACACTTTGAAAGAACAATATGCAATAAAATTCTGATAAAATAATCAAGTATAATTAAATGAATAATAAATATTAATTATAATTAATTATTAATTGTATATATATATATATATATATATATATATATATATATATATATATGATAAATAATGAGGATAATGATATTCTGACGATGTGGTTAAGAAATATGGCTGAAAAAATGTGAAGTTGTTGAAATTAACTATGCATTTGTATAATGTTTCACTTCAAAAGCTTTATCAGATACTATGATGATATAGTTTGGTTTTGTTTTATAGCATACCAACTCTTGTGAGTTATTTAATGCCATATATATATATATATATATATATGTATGTATGTGATCTGTACACAGTTAAATGATTTCAAGTATTATCTAGAATTATTAGTATTTGCAATACTTGAAGAATTATTAATTCTTCAAGTATTGCAAATACTAATAATTCTATTCAATATTAACCATTTGTTTGCACACAGTTAAATGGTTTCAAGTATTGTTATCTAACATTAGTAATTCTATTTATCAAGTCTTCCCACCTTATATACAGAGCTGTATGGTTTCAAATAACAAATAATGATAATCCTTTAGTAAATGATTAGACAGTTCTGTTTGACACATCGATAAGATCCTACCAAGTACTACCATCACTTTGGGTCAGAGTTAACCTGAGAATAAGGAAAGGCTACTACACATTCTCCAAACTCTAGGACTAGAGCCTCATTGTCAGATGCAGTTTAGTGCCATACCCAAGACATGGTTTCAAGTATTTCTCTCTAATACTAATAATTCTATTTAATATTAATCAGTTGTTTGCACACAGGTAAATGACTTCAAATATAGTAAAGAATTGAGAAGTTCTATTAAACCTATAGATGGTTTAGTGTCATACCAGGGACACTTGCAAGAAGGTGCAGTCAGCATATTTTACAGCTCCAGCCAACAGGGCCAGAATAATATAGTTTGTGATTCATTAATAATATTATAAAATATAATTGATTATTATTATTATTATTATTGAGGTAGAGAAATATTGTGATCACTTAGTTTTCTTTATTTCATTTCTATTCATTAATATTCTATTTTGTCTTAAAATTGATAAAAAGAATTTTGGTCAATGATTTTCTATTTTGTATTGTGAAACCAGAATGGACTCTTAGCATTGGCCTTTTAAACAAATTATTAATTTCAACCAATTGTTTTTGCAGTCATATTTCTTATAAAACAATGTTAACAGGCTTATAGAAGAGTACCTTTATGATATAATTTCAAACAGTCTCCATGTGTTCACCATCCATTTAATATGTTCTTAGAATCTCCCATAGATGATTAAAAAAAATCTTAAGATTTCTATAGGAGTATCTTTATTAGAAAATCAGAACAAATATAATAGAGACCACCAAGGAAAGATTCCACAAATGTATTGACAGGAACGATGAACAGGTGGAGACTAGAAATCATCATATAAAGGAACTCCCATAGAAATGTTAACATTTTTAAATACCTTGTATATACATGCATGTGTGTTTAATATCAAAGATGTCATTGAATCATTAAATTCTTTCTAATAAAAGTGAAGAGAAACTTTTTTTTAATCTTCATTTAGCTCCCCTTTTACATAAAGTTTGACTTACCTTGTTTAGGTGTGTGAAAAGTTGGGTCTTGATGATATTTCAGTCTTACAGTTAAGCAACCCAAAAGATGAATCAAAGTTTTAGAAGATTCAAGCATCAGATTTGGTTCTATCATAAATTGATTCTGGTCAGAAACGTTTGCTGGTAGGTTGAATGACAAATCCAGCAATTGAAACAGACTCTGAAAATTTATTTTGGAGGTTCTTATGAGAATCAAAGAAAAAGCCACATGAAATAGGTTACAAAAAAGAGAATTTGATCATATAAAAAAAACAAAAACTGACTTACCCAAACACTGTAATTAGTATCTTTGTTGTAATGGCATATCAACCTTTGTGGAAGTTTTGATGCTAAAGCCAATGTTGTAAAAGAACAGCAGTAATACTATTTAACCCATAGCAGGGGGGGGGGGTATTTGGTTGTTTGGCTTTATGGCGTATCAACCCTTTTCGGGTCATTTAATGCTGAATTAAATTTCAAACAATTCAGTTTAATATAAGTATATTTTTGTTGACAAACAGTTAAATGTTAAAACAGTTCTATTTCAAACAATTCAGTTTAGCATAAGTATGCAATTTAAATGCCAATTTAAATGGACCCATAGATAGGACCCTATCAAGTGCTACCACTCCAAGCCAGAGTGGACCTGGGAGTATTGGTATTGAATACGAATAAATTATTCATAATTAAATGGTTTCAAGTATTCTTATCTAATACTAATAAGTAAGTAAAGTTGGTGACCGTAGTTGAGGGGGACCGAAAAGCTCCCTTTTCAATAGCTACTACACCGAGGTGTAGGGGAGGGCACTACTCCTATCCCTTGATTGCTCCACTTTACCCTTGATACATACCTTATATTGCTGAGTGTTAAGTAAGGCAGCATAAAGTACCATTTTTTAAGTCTTTGGTATGACTTGACTTGGAATTGAACCCTGGTCTCCCAGACCACAGGCGAACACTCTACTCATTAGGCCAATGGCCCGGTAATTATATGGTTTCAAGTATTCCAATCTAATACAAACAATTTATATACAATTATACGGTTTCAAGTTGGTTGGTTGGTTGGTTGTTTGGGTTTTATGGCATATCAGTCTTTGTAGGTTATTTAATGCCAAATCCATTTGTATACAAATAATCAGTTCTATTTCAAACAATTCGGTTTAGCATAAGCACACAGTTTAATTGTCAAAAACATTTCTATTTCAAGCTATTCAGTTTAGTCAAACAGTTCTACTTCAAGTAATTCAGTTTCACATAAATACGCAGTTTAGTTTTATTTAATCCATAGATAGGGCCCTATCATGTGCAACCACTCCAGGCCAGAGTCAACCTGGGAGCGATGGCAATGAAGGGGTACTCCACATTACCAAAAGCTCCAGTATTACTGGAGCCTCACCATCAGATTGTTTAGTGCCATATCCAGGACACTCGTTGACAGGGGCGGGGTATTACCCCTCTGCATAGATACAGTCAGTGTATTCTACTGCTCCAGCCAACTGGGCAATACATGGTTTCAAGTATTTCTATCTAATAGTAATAATTCTTAAATAGATCTATTTAATTCATAGATAGGACCCTAAAAGGCACAACCACTCCAGGGTGGAGTGGACCATGAAGTAATGGAAATGAAGGTGTATTTGACACTTCCCAGAATCAGAGCCTAAACACCAGCAGTAGAATAGTATCATAACCAGAACATACTGAAAGAGTGGATCTGGGAGTAATGCAATGAAAGTGTACTCCACACTCTCCAGAGCTCCAGACCCACTTGCAATTTGGTGTCATACCCAGGAGACACACTTGTTTTAGCAGGATGATAGTGGAGGAGTCTTACTTTTCAACAAGGGATATAGTCAGCATATCCTGCTGACTGAGTGCTATGTGGTTGGGTACTGCTCACAAAAGGCAGTGGCAAAAGTTAGTACTACATTCAGTTTCAAGTGGCACACTTAGAGAAACGGTTATTGTTAAAAGAAATTGAATTGGTGATCTGAGTTTAAAACCTGAATGAAGTTGTTTGTATTTCACTTCATCCAAAAATCTTTGAGAAAGGCATGAATCCATCTGTACTAACCTAAGCTATGAGTAAATAGGAAGGCAAATTGAGTTCTTAAGCCTTGGGTAGGCAACCAGTCTAAGGGAAGGAAATTTCTTAATTCAAACCAATTGTACTCCACTTAAAAACAGTGTGTTACATCCTGTCCATGGGGGAGAGGTTGGGTAAATACATACTTTCTGTATAAGATAAAAGGTTGCCAGATATGATGAAAAATAAGAAAAATAAAGTTATGCTTGGTTTGGTTTGGTTTCTTTGTTTAATGGCATATCAACCTTCATGCATTATTTAATGTCAAAGTTATCCTTGTAAAAGAATAGAAGTGAAATCATTTAACCTATAGCAAGGGAGGATTAAAGGGCTCATACCTTTCTCAACGGCATTAGTCATGAGTCCAAAAGTGAACATAATAGAATGGTTGGCATTCAAACTCGCTTATTTCAAGGCAACAGTCCAGCACTTTAGCCACTATTCTAGGTGGACTTCACCATATATTTTGGTTTCTTTTTGTTTAATGGCATATCAAACCTCATAGGTTATTTAATACCAAATCTATCCTTTTAGAAGAGCATCAGGGATACTATTTAACCAATAATTGAAGTGATAAGGAAGTTCATACTTTTTCCAAAGGGCTAAGTCTGAAAGTGAATATAATAATACAACTCTAATTTGAACTTCTTCTTTTGGATGAATAAAAAAAAAAATATGTGCAGTAGACATGTCATTTCTTTTATTCCTTTAAGATATGGTTTATATTTCTATTTAAGCAAATCATATATCAGATCTTTTCAACTAAAGATGAAACACATCTAACAAATTGTTATTTTGAAGTCTTTTGAGAATATTTTACACCTTGTCTAAGTATATATCCTTTATTTAGATATATAATCTAATATATTCAACTTTGGATAGTGACCTGAAAATTTCAGCAAGCGTTCCCTGGTAATAGGATTTAGAATATGCTGTCTGTATCCTCTGCAGAGGAGTAAGACCCCCACCCCACCCCAAAAGGAGTGTCTGAGGCAGGACACATTAAAATGTATCTGATGGTGAGGTTTCAGTTCTGATTGGTTGGGTTTTATGACATATCAACCCTTGTAGGTTTATTTAATTCCAAATCATGTTTATACATATATATCAAATAAATAGGATTTGTAAACAAATACTTTGTAGGAAACACTTTAAGCCAGCCAGAGCTCATTTGTTTGCACACAGTTAAATCGTTTCAACTATTGCTATCTAACACTAAAAGTTTTATTTGCACACAGTTAAATGGTTTCCAACATTGCTATGCAACATCTGGCATTTGATTACACACAATTAAATGGTTAAACAGTTCTATTTGACCCATAGATGGGATCCTAACATGTACTACTACTATGGTTTAGAGTAGACCTGAGAGTAATGATAATGAATGGGTACTCCACATTCCCCAAAGCTCCAGGACTGAAATCTCACTATCAAATGTAGTTTACTGTCCTACCAGGACTCCGATTCTGGAGATTTGGAAAGTGTGAGTATCCTTTCATTCTTATAAGTCTCAGGTCCATTCTGACCTGGAGTGGCAGTACCTGTTAGGGTCCCATATAATGGTTATATCTGTTTAAAAATTATTCATATTCAAAAGATACTTTATTTACATATAAAGATTTTGAAGGGGGTTTTATCTAAAGAGACTTCACACCATTTGGATAACCATTGACCTAGGATGTATGCTGACTTCTTCCTGCTTGTTTTTACACTTCACAAATTAGGTATTTTGTCAGAGTGTTAGTGCTGAGTTTTTCCAAACTGTTCTTTTAGTTTTTTAAATGCCATTCTTAATATGGCTGACGAGAAAAAGTATTGGTGATATTTGATTCTCCAATTCTAATAAAATAATTTTCTTTAATACTGTTTGTATCCAATTTTTAGCATTAATTGTTCATATTTTATTTGGATAATTAATTGCCAGTATCAGTAACATTCATTTTTTTGTCTTTCCTACATTGTAATAAATACATCGGTTAAGAATATTTTTTCCATTAACGTTTTCTCCAGTAGCAAAAAACAATAAAACAAAATGAAAATTGAATAATTAAAAAAACAAAAAAACTTTCAGTTATTTTCTAAAATTCCACTTTTTTTTCTTTACATAGAAAAATGAAAAACTCATTCTCGGACTAATTTCTTTCAAAATCAAGAAAAATCACACAAAAAGTAAAAGCATATATTTGAAAAGTTTAATCTATTATTTTTTCAACAATTGTAAATATTTCAACTATTCTCAAATAAGCGAGAATTTTCTTGGTAACAGAATATATTGTCACTCAAAACAGCATCTTATTTTTAACCATTTTCAAAACCAAATTTGAAAAAATGATCTTATAAAATTCAGACTAAAAAATAGGATTTAACATTTTTAACCAACATCAAAGTGTTGAAAATAGGTATCTTATTTTTTGAAATTTTGCAATTAATTTCAACAGCTTGTCAAAGAAACTTTCAATAATGTAAATGTGTTAAATGATACATTATTATAAAGATCTATTTAAGTTCTAATTGTTCAGAAAATTTCACAAAAATATTTTTAGGTGTTTTGCCAGAATTTTATTTTGAAATGGGTGTCACTAACAGCAAACACAAAAATTAATTGAAATTCTGAAATTTTTCCAACTTCAAACAAAAATTACCAATGAATCTAAAAATATTTTTATAGAATGCTAACCAAAATATACAAAAACTCATTATTAACCAACATCCTCGTGTTGCAAAGTGACATTTTTATTCCTTTTCAAAACTTTTGTAGTCCACAGGTGATAGTTGAATTTTCTAACTATCTATAATATGACATGTAAAATTGAAGAATTATTCAAGATCTATTTAATCAGAAAATTTGATGAAAATCTTTTAAAGGGTTTCACCAAAATTTTATTTTTTAATAAGGAAATCAGTATGAACTTCATCCAAAAACTGATTCTCAGCTAAACACACTAAAATGAACAGCATAGGAGTTTTTATTTTGTCATTAAATAATAACTAGAGAAGTTATTTTATAAATTATTACATCAAATTAAAGATCTATTTCTGTGCTATTTATTGATTGACTGTAATACAATGTTTAGCTGCAAATTTATAAGGATTTTACAGTAGGGAGTATGATTCAAAACTCAAATTCCAACATTTTTGGTCATTAATACTTATTGGTACAATGAACAAGATTCCTAAGCCTCTAGGCATAAAATAACTCCAGTTAAGTTGACATGCCAATCAAAATCCCATGATAGTACATGTCAATATAATATGTTAGTCTTATATATGGTTAAATGAAAGCAAAACATGCAATCAGAACACGATATAAGTATATGCATGATTCTGTGGCTTTAACCATGAAAATGTACTTAAAAAGGGACCAGCCAAAGTGGGGTCAGTGTCAGTGGAACCAAACAGAAGAAGTAAGAACATTCTAGCCACTTTTCTATGTGGTCAGGTGATTAAACATCACCTACAATAAAACACTGTTTGCCATCACAAAAATAGATAATTTTAATTACCTGCACAATATTTGGTCTTTGCAGGAATACTTCAGCAGGAAAGTCATGAAAGACAACATCTTGTAGAAATTCACAAGCACTAATCAACATATTTGGATCTTTCCTTTGTAATAAACTGTAAGAGATAAAAAGAAGAAAAAACTGTCATCTTAGGTATGGTTTATTTGTTTAATGGCATATCAACTCCTTGTGGGGGGGGGGTAATAATGAAATTGGATTCATTTATAAAGCTTTGGTTTTGTTTACTTGTTTAATGGCATATCAACTCCTTAGGGGGGATTTAATAATGAAATTGGATTCATTTATAAAGCTTTGGCTTGGTTTATTTGTTTAATGGCATATCAATTTCCTATAGGTCATTTAATGCCAAAATTTGACTTGTTTGGTTTATCTAATAGCATATCAACTCTTTATGGAGCATTTAATGATGAAATTTGTAAAAGAATCTTTGTACACATAGCTATATTTTCAATGCTCCATCGTACTTTTTTTATTTGTTTATAATCATTTGTTTGCACAGTTACATGATATCAAGTATTACAAATAATTTACATACAGCTGTATGGTTTCAAGTATTCCGATCTAATACTATAGCTGTTTTGGATCTGACTAGACAATTTTTTCCAAAAAATATATTACTCTCTTAGCAAAAAAATTCAATTGATTAGGAGACTTAATTTTTGAAATTAATCTTAACAGTAAATTTCCAGTTTGAGGAGAAATATTGAAAAAATGTCTACAATAATAAGAAAAATTCCATTAATTATTTTGAAAGATTGAATTAAATCACCTCTCATTCTTCTTTTTAGTAAAGTAGTTGATCCTAATTTCTCTCATCTCTCTCAGTAACTGTAATTTTTTATTTTTTAAATTATTTTTGTCACTCTTTTTTATATGCCCTCCAATCTCAATATTACACTCCAATTTCCATGTTTCAAATAATAGAACCAAGACCTGACAACAATATTCTATACAAAGTCTTATTAGACTTGATGGACATTATTCCAAGCTTGACTTTAACCTTTTTTAAGTTTTACTAAACTACTCATTCAACAGATAAAAACTCATAACAACGCAACAATACAGTAATTGGGTGTAAACTTACGAGTTGGTAGAAGATAAAACCTGTCGGTCTGTTTGTGTCAAGGTGAGCCAAGGAAAAATCGTCTTTTTAAAACCAGATGAAAGAACTGAAAAGAATATCAACAAAAGTTGTTCACCATTTGCTTATTGATTTCTTTTTTTTGATAACATTAGGAATTTGTGATGCATTTAATATCAAATAAGCACAAAGATCATAAAAAAGTTACATGAATGGTATTAAACCTTTCAAGTAGCTGGTATTTGTGCCATTAACTAAAAGTACATAAATCCAGGTGGACAGAATTCTGACCAGGGATTCCTCACTTGTGTATTTCATATATAATTCTAGTATTTTTTAATATATCTTAAATTGTTTATAAAATGTTGTAAATGTTATTTAACAGTCTGTAAAGTGATTAAAGTTACATTTTATATTTTCAGTAATTTTTTAGTCAGAAGTCCAGGGTGTAAAAGCCTACAGTCATGGGAGGGTTCTAAGGGTTAATGTAGGCAATACAAAATAAAGATTATATTCTGTGTGTCTATGAGTATGTATTTACCCAAACCCTCCACATAAGCAGGATGTGACACAAGGTCAATTTTTTAAATCAAGTTTAACAGGTTTGAATTTAGTGTTTTTCTTCAAGACTAAAGAGCCAGGTCTGCCCTACTATTTACCCATAGCTGTAGGAAGAATAGATGCACTAACAGTTGTATGAATTTATATATTATTCTGTAATTATAACAAGAACAGGTCAACATACAAACTCATGAACAATTTCAATTCAGAGTTTGATCAAAACAATTAACACAAAAGTTTTATACAAAGATGGTATAGATAGAGATAACAAAGGATGACAAAATTATTTAAAAAAAAAAAAGAAAAAAAAAAAAGAGAGTTATTTGGAATATTGAATTGATTCCTTGTGTTGCTTACATTTTTACCCCACTGTTTTGGCCAAACCATCTTCAGCATGTGTAGTTTGGTTGGATTGTATTTTATAGCATAGCAACACTTGGAGGTAATTTAACGCTAAATCCTATATATATTGAATATATATGATTTGTAAATAAATAGTTTATAGGTAACATTTTTAAACAAGCCAGAGCTTATTTATCAACAAACAGTAGAAAGGTTTCAAGAGTTGCAATCAAATACTAATAATTCAATTTAATATAAATTATTTGCTTGCACACAGTTGAATTGTTTCAAGTATAGTAAATGATTGAATAGTTCCATTTTGACCCATAGATGGGACCCTAACAGGTACTACATCTCTTGGTTAGAGTGGACCTGGGAGTAATGGCAATGAAGGAGTACTCCACATTCCCCAAAGCTCCAGCACTGGAGCTTCACCATTAGATGGTTTAGTGTCATATTGAGGACACTTGTTAGACCAGGGTTCTTATTCTTTTCCAGAGATGCAGTTGGCATACTCTACAGTCCCAGCTGATGGTTCTGCATGTTAATTGGTTTGATTTGGTAGTGTTTTATGGCATCTCAACCTTTGTGGGTTATTCAATACTACATAATTTGTAAACAAATAGTTTGTAGGTAACATTCTTTAAAAAGCCAAAGGTCATTTGTTTGCATATGGTTTTAAGTATTGTTATCTAACACTAATAATAATTCTATTTGCACACAGTTAAATGGTTTCTCGTATTGCTATTTAACATTAGTAATTTAAGTATTCCTATCTAAACAAATAATTTGCACATAGCTGTATGGCTTCAAATAACTAATAATAATCCTTAGTAAATGATTGAACAATTCTATTTGACCCATAAATGGACCCCTAACAGGTACTGCCATTCTAGGTCAGAGTGAACCTGAGCATAATGGTAATGAAAAGGTACTCATCATCAAATTGTCAGATGTCGGGACCCACGTGATGTAACAATTATTGTCTTTAGAAATAAATTTTTGGTCATTAATACTTATTGGTACAATGAACAAGATTCCTAAGCCTCTAGGCATAAAATAACCCCAGTTAAGTTGACATGCCAATCAAAATCCCATGATAGTACATGTCAATATAATATGTTAGTCTTATATATGGTTAAATGAAAGCAAAACATGCAATCAGAACACGATATAAGTATATGCATGATTCTGTGGCTTTAACCATGAAAATGGCAAACTCTTATTTGTGCCTTGGAAATATTTTTCTCATCAGCTTTTGGTAAACAGTATAGCAGACGAAGTTCTCTATGCTTGGTAGAGCAACTGGTCAAGGTTGGTTGGATTTTATGGCATATCAATGCTTAAGGTTATTTAAAGCCAAATCCTGTACTGGTCGAGGAAAAGAAAAACTTTAAATTCAAACCAGCTGTACTTTGATTAAAAATTGATCTTTATGTCACATCCTGTTATTAGCAGAGGGATTAGATATTTACGCAGAGCTGGAAAGAGAAGAGATTGGCATTAGCATAAACAAACTTATCCAGGAATTGTTCTTGGCTTACCAAGTCCAACTTCTTTGACCATAATTATAACATCACACTTACATTAATTCTAGCCATATATCAAATAAAATAATGACTTGATTTCAGATGAATATAACATTCCACAAAAAAGTTCAATCAAAGTCATGATTCAGTAGTGGAAAGGTTTGGTTTGTTTTGGTTAAATTTTATGGCATACCAACCCTTGTAGATTATTTAATGCCAAATCTATATATATATATATACACACACACACAGGGTGGAACGATAAAATAGTCGTCCTAAAGAAAACAACATTACAGCTTTATTTTAAAACTTTTATTGAAAAAATCAATTCAGGTAACTTGATTATGTAGTAGAGCTGACATCTATTCAATGTAGCCGCCTTCAGCCTCAATCACCGCCTCGATACGGATCTGGAACTGGGAGTATGCCTTTTCCACAAGCGCCAGCAGGAGCTTGGCGGATGGCGGCGATCAGGCTGGCTTTGGTGTTGTAGGAGGTCATGCTCGTGATGTTCTCGACGTATGACCAAACGAAGTAGTCCAGCGGGTTCAGGTCGGGGGAGGGGGCAGTGAGAGAAGGGTACAAAATAATAGCACTCCTTCTGAAGCCAAGCCTGGGTCTCTTTGGACTTGTGGGCCAGCGCCGAGTCCTGCTGCCACACCCAGGGTCTGCCACAGGCCACCTGATTGCACCAGGGGATCACCACACTCTTCAGCACATCCAGGTACACTTTGGTGTTGACTTTCAAGCTGACTTCGAAGATGTGAGGTGGCATGGTGTAGCCCTCACTTGAAACCACACCAAAGACCATAACCATAGCCGGAAACTTTGTTTTCATCACCCTGGGCACGTTCCTGTTATTCGTGGCAATCCAGATTTGCATTTTGAGGATGCTGGCAATGGTCCTGTTGTCATAACTTGGATTGGTAGAAAATATGAGTTGTACAGTGGCGCATTTCCGATCTTGCCCGTTGAACATTGTATCACTTTCAGACATGATAGAAGGCTCCTATCGCTCTTGGGATTTGTACACAATTGGCCAACTAATAGATGGTCTGCAATAAAAAAAAGAAAAATGGTTTTCATTAAAAGAAATGTAATCATGTTGTCTTTTCTAGGGCGACA
This sequence comes from Sepioteuthis lessoniana, assembly GCA_963585895.1. Lineage (NCBI taxonomy): Eukaryota > Metazoa > Mollusca > Cephalopoda > Myopsida > Loliginidae > Sepioteuthis > Sepioteuthis lessoniana. The sequence continues at coordinate 577,345 of OY757932.1, read as the reverse complement.
ATTTTATCGTTCCACCCTGTATATATATAGTAAATATACGATTTGTAAACACATTTTGTTGATAACATTTTTAAATGAGCCTGACCTCAGTTTTTTTAACACAGTTAATTGGTTTCAAGTATTGTCTACATAACAGTAATAATTTAATGTCAGTCATTTATTTGCATTCACTTAAATGCATATACATATGACTTGTAAGTGAATAGTTTGTAGGTAATTTCATTTTTAAATGAGAACTAATTTGTTTTCACACTATTACTGGTATTGTTTCTACACAATTAAATGGTTTTAATTATTGCTATCTAACACTAATAATTCTATTCAATATTAATCATTTGTTTGCAGACAGTTAAGTGGTCATAAGTATTCAATTTAATCTTAATTATTTTATTCAACATTATTCATTCATTTGCACACAGTTAAATGGTTCCAAGTATTGCTATGTATCACTAACAATTCAATTAAACATTTTTTTTACAGTTAAATGGTCAACAGTTCTATTTCTAACAATTCAATTTAATGCAAGTCATTTGGCTGCACACAGTTTAAATGATCAAACAGCTGACCCTGATAGATAGGACCCTATCAAGTACAACCACTCAGGATCAGAGTGAACCTGAGGGCAATAGCAATGAAGGGGATACTCCCTAAATCTCGACATCAGATGGTTTAATGTCATATCCAGAATACTCATGGTAGGGCCTTACCCCACTACAGAGATGCATTGCCATGGAAAGGTTTTAAACTTATTTGGTATAAGGGGAGGGGCACTTAGCACGACTATCATTGTCATTGAAAAATGGTATAGGTGACCCAAGTTCAAATCCTGGAAAAGGTTGTTTACATTTCCCACGTCACTAATGCCCTTGGGAAAAGTATAAATCCATTTCTTCTCACCATTAGCTATGGGTAAGTATTAGAGCAAACTGGGTTCTTTAACCTTGGTTAGGCAACCAGTCTAGGAGAAGAAAAACTGAAATCAAACCAACTTTACTCTGCTTACAAAAAATTGACCTTGTGTTACATCCTGCTTGTGTGGAGGGGTTGGGTAAATAGATATTTGATAGAAGTCAAACGTTATATGAAAATTAATACCTGAGAATTTGTTGAATGAAGTAGAAAGAATTGAAGACCTGTTGTGAGCAAGAGGAGGCACGTTAGAGTTTGCATTGAGGGCTGAATGTTTGTGCATCTTAGCTGCAGAAACATCAGGTGGAGTTGATATTCTTGATATAGATCCTTGTGTTTGGTCATTAGGAATTTTTTCAAATTCTGGAAAAAAAAAAATTAATGAAAAAGTTGGACTAATAATAAATATTCACTTCAGTCATTAAAAAAAAGCTATTTGTTGGAAATAAACAAGAAAATAAGTTGTTTTTATTCTTAGAGGAGGATTGCTAATCTCTTGAAGCACACTAATTTTTTATGGGAGATTATAAAGACCAAAATAAAATACTTGTAATCAAAATACCTTTTTCTATTGATTTACTAACTGAATCTATTAAAAATTTATGGTTAAATCAGTATCCACACAGACTTATATACATATAGAGGATGTTTCATAAAAATTGATATCATTTTGTAATCTAATAATTAGACCAATTCTTGTTGAAATAATCAAAATTTTTACAGTATGCGAAGAAACAACTTAATATTCTGTTTTTTGTTTTTAGGTTGAAAACTGCCATTCACTTGAAAAGAAAAAAATGTTTAAATATTAAATATAGAATTTTGAGCCATTTCTATACATGCTGCAAAAATTGGAGATCAGTTGAATAAGAATTGGTCAAGTTATTAGATCATTAAATGATATCAATTTTTCTGAAACACCCATTATATTTCAAATGATATAAAAGTTTTTGAAACACCATGCATATATGTGTGTGTGTGTATATATATATATATATAAGAAACTGATACCACACTTTTTATGTTTGTTTCATGACTTAAAGTTTTCTGTATCAAAATAAAATCTAACAGATGAAACTCATTAAACCAACATAAAAAAAATGTGAGATATTAATTACTTTTAAGTTTTATTTGTTTATTCACATACATACATACATACCATATGTATAAACATACACAATTTAAATTGGTAAACTCATTATAAGATCTAAAATGGCAATAAAACCAGCAAAATTGTAACAGTACTCAATAGACAAAAGTTTGAAATATAATGAAAGTACAAAGAAAATATCACAAGATAAATAATATGATAATAAAATATTTTAAGATATAAAAACTCACAACTCTGGTTTTTACAAAGTCAATCATCAGGTGAGTTACCTTCAACCATATGTAAAGGTTGCTAAATTTTATTTTAATATATAGTCCTCTAATTGGTGATGAAATAGTTAAGACATGTAACTTTTTATTCTCATGCGATCTCATGGGGCACAAAAATAAAAAGATGTTTACCATGGAAGAAAAATTTTGACACTGAAACAATTTCTTATCAAAAAGATTCTTGGGATTTTTTATATATATATATATAAAATGGATGGGCTCATGGTGTCATGGATATCATCATAGAAAATGATCCAACTATTCTACAGCTATGGATAAATAGTAGGGCAGACTGGGTTCTTTAACCTTCTTATGACAACCATTTTAGGAGAAGGTAAACTCTGAATTTCAACCAGTTAAACGCCACTTAAAAATTGACCTTGTGTCACATCCTGCCAGTGTGGAGGGGTTGGGTAAAAACATACACATATGAAAGCCGTTCAGAATGTTCTAAGCCTAAACCAAAAACTAATTCAGATTTTCCTAGTTTTCTAAAATGTAAAAATATGCTGCCAAAACCAAAATGTTTAGCAACCCTCTTCTTTCTCAGTCAGGATTAGAACCTTTTGAATGACCCTCTTTCATATACATATATATATATAATAAGAAAACTCAAACCTGATTAAATTGTCATTATAAATTTATTTTGGCAAAGAATATCATTATACTCTTCATCTCATCAGACAATTCCACATGTTTAATTTGAGGTTGAAAAACAGCAAATATGGATTACAGTCTATATATTTGCATGAAAAAAAAAAAGGAAAACGAAAGAAAAAAAGCATATAGATTTAAATTCTGAGCTGTAAGTAAAGGGGGTTAAAACAATAAAATCTTAGAAAAATTAAGAAACCAGAAAAATAGGTGTTCCCATGCTAATTTGAACGTATGCTAGATTTTTTGTAGTAGGTGGAATTTTATAAATAATGTAAGCTTGTAAACTAAACGATTATCTTCATATATTTTCCCTTTTAATTCTTTTACATATGTTAATTCCCTCAGCTAATGTGGTCATAGTCTTCCTCCTAAAAAAAAACACACATACACCATTATACTGTTAAATAAATAAATATATATATATATATATATATATATATATATATATATATATATAAAATTATATCATAATATACAATATATATTAATTTTAACATTCATAAAGGGAAGAGTTGACTATAAATTTCAAATTATTAATATGTTTACTCACGGATATTTGGTTGTTGGTAAAAGATATAATCTGCTCCATTATTTCCATGGGCATCAAAGTCTGGCAATTTCATTAGATTGTCCAAAATTTCATCAATCTTTACTTTCAGGGTGACTGTTGCATCCATACGAAGGTGGGTCAAGAAATCAACCCCACCCACATCTCTCAGAATTTCAGCTGCAGCAGAATGCTAAATAAAAAAAAATGAAAAATAAAAAAAAGGTTCATAAAAATATATTCATCAGATGGCTACAATATCAATATGATGATGAAAGGAAAGATTTACTTGTTTATACGAAACTCAGTAACATGTAAACAAGTTTGAAAACTACTGATAATTTTTATGTTTGATTTAGTAGTGTTTTATGTCATATCAACCTTTGTGGGTTATTTAATACCAAATCCTATATATATATATACACACACACATTATTTGTAAGTGAATAGTTTGTAATGTTATTTTTAAACAAGTCAGAGCTCATTTGTTTACACACAGTTAAATGGTTTCAAGCAGTGCTAACACTAATAATTCTATTTAATTTTAATCATTAATCACACAGTTAAATGGTTTCAAGTATTGCTATTTAACAATAGTGATTCTATCTAATACAAACAACTTGCACACAGTTATATGGTTTCAAATAATAATAGCAATAATTCCTAGTAAAAAAATTGAACAGTTTTATTTAACCCATAGAAAGAACCCAAACAGATATTACCACTCTGGGTCAGAACTGACCTGAGAGTAGTAGTAATGAAGGGGTGACTCTACATTCCTCTAACACCAAGACTGGAGCCTTATGACCAGATGCAGTTTAATGTCATAGGCAGAACATTTATATGTTTTTAGGGTGTTTTTTTTTTCAGTAAAATCAATGCATATTGACAGAATTGTAAAGCTAAATAGAAATCAGCAATCAAGAAGTCTAAAAAAGATAGACACTCACGATACACAGAAGCACTTGAAATTTGGTCGAGTTTATTTGTTTATTCAAGGTTTTTGACTATCATTGTTTATTCTGTATTCTTTATGTTCAATGGCAACAATTCATCACTAACTCTGTACTTTATGCAAGATGCAAAATCTCCTCCCTTTCACAGGCTCCTTTCACAAGACGTCTTCACAGGCTTGCTTATGCTCTGTCAACAACTGAATGACTTCATCTGAGAACCCATCAATCTAATACCCCACCCCCATCCCATAAGGCTGGAGGAATCATCATGGTTGCAACTGAAACCATGACTCAAAACAGTAGAGTTAGATGCAAAATTGATCTTAGGCCTACATCTGTATAGAGTTTGCTGTTGGAACTGCAAGTAGCTAGCACTAATTTCATTGATGGCCTTGAATTGTTGTGCTTGGTCAACTTTCATTTGGGATGTAGTGAATTCATTGGACAAAGCTCAACCAACTCAAAATGAATACTGTCACACATTCAGTGACATACAAAGGAGGGCAACATTTTAAGAGCCAATGAATTAATGTAGTTCAAAATCATTTTAAACATTATCTCGAATAGATCTATTTGACATAAACAGGTACTATACCACTCTGAGTAACAGTGGACCTGGGAGTAATAACAACAAAGGAATACTTCACACTCTAGAGCTCCAAAACTAGAGACTCCCCACCAGATGTAAGTCTTACCCTTCTAGAGGGGATACAGTCAGCATAATCTAAGCCACAGAGCTAAGAAAGTTTATTAGTGAACGTTTTGAAATAAAATAAGAAAAAATATACAGTATTCCAATAAAAATAACTTCAAGAATTTAGGTAAAAATCTATTATCTAGC